>JANPWT010000247.1:38395783-38408121 GCA_024678245.1 Erythroxylum densum | reverse complement strand
TTCAATTCATTCAATAATAGCCTCCTTTACATTCCGTTACAATCGCTATATAATCTGCTGAGCTAAGAATGTTCTAGACAGTGTCACGTGCTTATGACATGTTTCCTTTAGTTCAACGTTGCGTGTCATTTATTCGGCTCCTTGCTTACGACGACATTTCCATCTTCTTCCTCGCGAGCTCATGCAACTTCATTTAACGTAACACTTTCTCCTTGTTCTCTCCAAGAAAAACCCTGCGCAACTTCAACTTGTTCCCTTACACCTTCTTCAAGTTTCCAACTACTAGTTTCTATATTCTTGCAAAGAGCGAAGAGCTTTAGAAGGGAATGGGACTAGCACAACTCCAGCGTTATAGAAAGAATGGCGCCAATTTTTCTGGTAAATAGGGTTTCTTTTGCAGCTGGTGCAGGCACTGTAGGTGCAGTTTATTCACAGGGCCATAAATCATATGAGCCTTGACATGACCATTTTCTATAACCTTTCTTTTTACCTATGCAGAAGGAACTACAAGCCAATGTTACACACAGAGGAAGTGTAAACTTAGCTGCCAAATTTATGTTGAAAGGTGTTTGGTTTGTTCCCTCTTTCAGTTTTAATTTGCTTACAGTTAGTAAATTAATAAAATATAACTCTAGTTTTCTGTCCTCATTTCTGTTAGTCAACTAGATTAACTAATAATTGATTAATTAACCAGTTCAATTATTAGTAATAATCTTTAAAACTCAAAATCAGTCATTTTAATTGTAAATTATCGAATCTCAATCTTTTTCAATCAAACTTGAGCAATTTCTTCCATATTTATTTCAAATAGTTTTCTCCAACATTTTCAATTCTATTTCAAATTTGTTTTCGTTTTAAGGTTTTTCTTATTCAATCAAACTTCTATAACTTCTTCAATTCTTGTCAATCTTTATCACCAATTACTTATTTAATTAGTTTTCACTGAAAATGTCAATCTAATTGTTTGTTCCTTTTCTTAATTCTTTTATTACTTATTGATTCCATTGTTTCTCTCTTAGTAATTTCAGAATAAGTATAGATAGGGTTTTAGGCTTTTGGCAGCTAAAACTTCTTCAATTTTATGCACATAATTGTCAACTGAAGAAAGTAAGAATCTTTTTTGGTGAATTTAGAGGATAAGAAGCTACAGATATTTCAATCGTAGGTTAGAAATTTCTTAGAGGTTCTTGCCCCTTGGCGTTTAGCTTACTCATCCTGTTATTATGTCGTATATCCACTTTTGATCTTTTTTTTGGTTTAAAATTATTCTTTTACTACTTTTTACTTTTTTTTTTTCAGATTTCAACTTGCTTAACTTTATTTGGCCAATATTTTCAATTTCATGCTTTAATAGAGTATCTCGTATTGACTAAATATGAAAATGTTAAAAAGGTTATAAGTGACAAGAGTTAACTATTAAAATGACTAGTCATTTTAATAATGGTTGACTTAAGCCTAATTCTTGTTAGTGGATTCTACAATTTTCCCATATTAAAAATTCTAATATAATATCAGAGCAGGTTTATTTTGGATTATTAATTTCTTGAATGTTTATCTGGATGTCCAGTTCCAGCGGCCTGATCCAATTATCATTGTATTTTTCAAGTGACAATTAATATTTAGTCTCAGTTGTACTTGAGGGAAATGTTAGAGTATCTCATATTGACTAAACTGTTTAACTACCCAAATGAATAGTTCTAGTCATTTCAAAAATGGTTGATCTAAACTCAAAAAAAATTCTATAATGTTTACCCATGTACAAATGTTCTCTTCCATGTAATATGTCAGAGAGTTCGTTTTTTTCATTTTGTTTCAATTAAGAAAACTAGAAAAACTGGATTGTCTAATCTTTTTTATTCTACCATATTTTTCCTCACCATACCAAGCCACTGTCATTCCATTTCCATTAATAACTTTGTAATGGCAACCAAACTGCAGTGAGGTGATCTTTTTCAATCATCTTATTGCAGAGATTCCAAAGAAATTAAAGGACTTTACGTTGTTGTTCAATTTGTCATTGATCAATAATAAGCTTTTAGGTTCTATTCTTAATGCAGTAGGGATGCTCTCTTGACTTGAACACCTTAATTTGGTTGAAAATCATCTGAGTGATTCAATCTTCGAACAATTAGGATAATATAGAAAGCCCTTTGATTTAAACTTATGCAAGAATGGATTTAGAGAAGAGATTCCATCTATGTTTGGTGTTTTGATCTCCTTATGAAATTTTGATCTTAGCCAAAACATGCTGACGTGACAAATACCATACATACTTGGTGGTTTGAGAAACTTAAAGAGGCATTGAACCATTATAGCAATAAGTTATTAGGTTTATTCCATCGATATTCGAGTTGTTGTGGAGCTTGATGACTGTTGACTTATCCTTTAACTGAAAGTTTCATCGCTAACCTTAAAACCTTTCATCAGGCTCCATTTTTGGCTCTAATCAATAAACAAGATTTATATGAAAATGCTACTGACTTTAAGACTTGTCCTTGATCAACAAGCCGCAATATTGATAAAAGAGCAGTAAAAAGTTATCTCATTTGGATGTTAGATTATGCATATTGTTTCTAGTATTTGTTATGGTTAGAGTTTTCTCCCCATACAGTATTTTTAAGTTATTCTTTGGTAGTGAACAATTGGTATTTCTTTCTTTGCTCTTTGCTCTATTAATTTAACTTTGGCTATATTTTCTTTCTCTAGTCATATCTCAATTAATTTTATTTTCACGAGTTTGAGACTATTACGAGATTTTAAAGAAAAAAATCATTTAAACAAAAGATATGAGTTAATAGAAGTTTCTTATAGTTTCTATTTAGTATTTATGTATATTAGTTTTATGTCGATTTAATATCAGTTGAACTTTTAAACATTAAACCTATGCTTTTGCTGATATAATGTTGATATAATATTTTATATTGCACTCCACCATAAAAAGGAAAACTAGTATAGGGACTTTTAAATATGACAAGGGCTTTAATGTTTGGGTCAAAATGCCAAAATATATTAGTCAAAAAGTCTATTAACTGCTACTTATATTTTAAGTAGACTACCTACAAAGGCTTTATCATGAAAAGCATTTTTTGAGTTTTTAATAGAAAAAATTGATTTTGAATATATAAAACTATTTAGGTTTTTGTTGTGTGATACAAATCAAATACATTTTGTAATAATTTTAGTCATATTACTATTATAATCTTTATAGAGATAAAATCACTATATTAAAAAATTATATCTATTAAAATAGTGATGAGACTTAACTAGTGACTCAAGCTATATGGATTTCTAATAAGGAGAAGCATAAAGAGGGGCTTAGATGACTTGTGAAATGTTTAAGTGAAGTACCAAAAAGAAGCTACAGATTATGGTTACGGAACATAACTAAAGTTGGACTTAGAAGCAAATTGATGTTGGCCTTTTGCTAGGTTTTATAATCGGAGTTCTAAAAGCTACTTGATCTTGGACTTTAACATATAATTGACACTTTAGAAGCAAATCGATGTTGGTCTTTTGCTAGGTTTTTCAAACTGGAGTTCTAAAAGCTAATTGTTGTTGTACTTTAACATGTAACGGACACCAAAATAGTATTTAATTCACACAGTAAAAGCCCAAAAACATGACTGCCATTAGTATTGGATAAGACAAGCGTCAAACACATCTTTTTATTAGTTAGAGTTTTGTATTTTTAAAGTTGTTATTTCCTTTTAGGACTCTAGTTTTAGGGTTTTATAATTATAAGATGTGATGGATGTAATTAATAGTTTATCATTATTATTGTTGAATAAATTTTTTTTGAAAAGTTTTCTTCTTCCTTATTCTTGTAGAAACCTTTAATTTAGGTTCTTTATTAAGTATAAATCTTATCTAGCTTATTGTGGTGATCAACTCTATAATGTTATACTCTTAATCCTTTTTTTTTCCCTAAAGCATGGTAACTCATATCCTTCTTTTTTGTGTATCTTTATGTTTGATTTCTTATATTAGATCAGATCTCAATACGACACTCTTATTCATGTCATATTGATATCGAATCTACTAAAGTGTTATTAGTAAGAATTAAATCAGAGTTCGGTTCTATAATTAGGTTTATTCTTGATATTGTTATTTTTATTTTCAATGTTTTTGTGTCTTTGTTTTGTGTACTCACTTTTCTTATTCACATCATTCATGGATAAAATTATTTTAATAAAATATAGATTTTTTTTGGTGTAACATACCACACCCTTACAACATATTCCCTAAAGCATCATAGAATATTCTAGATATACTCTACAGACATGATATGTTAGCAAATAATTTAGAAAGGTTTTTCCACTTTACACATAATATCATATAGCATAGAGGCATTTTAATCATCAAATTGCTAGAGTTCGACCTAAATTTAAGAACTTTCCTATATTCAACCTGTGTGAAAATAGGAAGCTTAGCTTTCCTCTTTAATGATCTCAGTAAAGATGTATAGAAAAACATTTCTATTATCCCATTTATCAATTTCTCTCATTCATAGTCATTTCCAGTATTTGATAATAAATAAATTCATAGAACTTTTCCTTATATTATTACCAATCATGTACTTCAGGCAATAATTTAGTCTTAGCACATATATAAATATATGCCAAACATTAGTATACAGAAACACAATATACCAAGCTACATCTATCAGTTACAAACTTATTAACACACTATATACACTATAGCAACATGTTGTGATATATAGATGCAAAACTACTACTAGAATCTGCAGATTCAACTGATCGGACTTTTGAGCCATGACTTTCAAAATGTAGGAGTTATACTCCAACTAACTCTAAACCTCTCCTGAACCTTAAAAAGACATTACAATTTTGATGAGTTTTACGAACTTAATGAGTGAACCGTCATCGATGCACTCAGCAAACCATATCACACAGGACCATTCAAATCAACATGCCACATAACCAATAATATCAAGTTACATTTCAATAACACACATCAACTTAGGCAGAGCTCAAGAAAATCATGTCACATTTAAAGAAAATCAAATTGTATTTCAAAATCACAATTCAATTTAATCAAACATGTATAAAAAATGCAAATATGCTTTCATTCTTATTTCCTTGTGTTATGATCAAATATTCCAATTCACACACCGGGTTTCAAACAACTTTCTATTGGCCAGCTTAACGAGCATTATAGCCCTGATCATATTATGAGCATTAAGCCCTAAGTTCTTATTACGAGCCTTAGGCCTTGATTACGAGCTTTTCACCCTGAATGTCTGCGTGTTGGTCATTTTGATTACAAATCTCATTATCTCATTATGAATGCCAGATGCAATTATATGAATCATCTCATATATCATTTTCTTCTATGAGTAACTGATTTTCCAAAATTCACAGTCAATTCAATTCAAATAAGCATTTCATAATTATTCACATAGTCAGCAATTGACAATAAAATAAAAAAACTTCCATGTACAGTCCTGAATATCAAACTTTTCAGACCAATAATGTCCAGAATTGTAACAATCATATAAGCAACAATTCAATAACTGAAATTTAACCAAAAATAAATAAACCATAATGAGAAACATCTAGGCTAACTCATAGAACACTCTAACGAGCTATTGCCTCCACGTCTTGACAATATTTGGGTATTAACAATCACTCTGAGAGCCTATTAGACATGCATATGAACATTGGTTACTGATAACGAATAGAGAGAATATGTATGCAATCCTTAATTGCAATGTTTATATCCTTTTCTTCCTAATGTTCCTTTATGAATAAGCTGCCTACTTTTAATCATAACTCTCTATTAAAAAATCCAAATACCATAATTCTTGTGCCTCCTGAAACTAGACTTCATTATTCTTAATATATCCAAAAATTACATGAACAAAATCTCCCTTTGGAATATAACCCCCATCCAAATTCTATCCTATTTCTTGTAAGAAATAGGCTAGCAACTAATTCTCAAACAATAATAAATCATTATCAAGACATATTTTAGTCAAACCATTTCATAGAATCATTAATAAGATATCAATAATAATTTTTCATCTTTTATACTTTAACTAATTCAGACTCTAAAGCCCTAAAAAAATTAAGAAATAATACAAGGTTCCTACACAGGGGTTTGTCACAGGTAGTATTATGGAAACAAGCATAACTCAAGCTATAATCACTATTTTATCAAGCCCCTTTTGTAGAGTTCAAGCTAAGAACTATATCTTTAACTTTTATTCTTTGAGTTTCTACAAATTCATGATTTAAAGGTATGTAAAATATATTAAAAGGTGGAATATGAAATTGAAACCAGGATTTTGACTTACTTTGGTGACTTCTTTCCTTCTCCTCTTCTCTTCCCCTTTTTTCTTTCCTTCTCTCTCTCGCTCTCTCATTTTTTTGCTTTTTTTCCCTTTTTTAACCTTACGACAGACCCTCACTCTCCCTTATGTTGACTTTTACATCTATTTTCTCTAGAAAGTTCAAATCCCTTATGTTGACTTTTACATCTATTTTCTCTAGAAAGTTCAAAGAAAGTTAAATTAATCCATGTGTCATCATTTCATTGTTCTATATGTCACCATTATATTGGTCCATGTCTTATTCTTCTATTGGTCCATATGCTACTAACCTTAGGCTCCACATTTCACTCATTTAAGCCTCCACATGTTACTACTTGTAAGGCTACACATTTCATTAATTTTAGGGCTACACTTGTCACCAATTGTAAGGCTACATATGTCACCATTTTAAAGCTCCACATGTCAGAAGTCAAAAGTGCCATTTGTCACAAATTTAAAGGACCACTTGTCATAAATATAAAGTACCACTTGTTAAAAATATACCACTTGTCTCCAATCTTACCATTTAGGAATTCGACAAGCCAATTTATACATTGACTCCTCAAACTTTTGATTTTTAACAATTAACTCTAAGTTACTAACTTAAATCCATCAATTTCTAATTTAATTATAATTCATCAAAATCATATCCTAGCATCCCAAAATATGTCAATTAAGTGCACATAAAACATTTATCACTTATTAATCATATTTATAAATAATAATATATATATGTGTATGCTAATCTCATGCATGTATGTAGAATAACAAATTTCGTATCCTAATGCACAAAATTAATCATCTAATGATATAACTTAATTTATTTAATTTAATATGCATAAATCTTCTAAGCCTTCTAACCCTCAACAATTTAGGAGATAGGATATTACAACTCTCCTCCCCTTAAGAAATTTCATCTTTGAAATTCTTACTTGACCGATTAAACAGATGGGGGTAATGTTGTCATTCCTTAGTCTCCCAAGCAGCTTTTTCTCTTGAATAATTTCTCTAAATAACTTTTACTAGGGGAATTACTCGATTCCTCAACTGCTAGTCTGATATTTGACTATTTTTACTGGTTCCTCCATATAACTCAAATTATTTGCAATCTCAACCTTCTGAGTTGGTAACACATGCATCATATCTGATCTATACTTTCTAAGCATATTGACATGAAATATATTATGGATTCGAGCCATTTTTAATGGTAGTGCCAATCTGTAAGTCAGTGGACCCACTTTCTTAGTAATCTCATAAGGACTCATATACCTAGGGCTCAACTTACCCCTTTTTTTCCAAACCTCAACACTCCTTTCTAGGGATATCCCCTACTTGGTACTCTATATTACTCCGGTGTTGATCTGCATAACTCTTTTGTCGATCGTGGGCTGCCTTAATCCTATAATGGGTTAGTTTCACCTTATCCACCATATCTTGAATCAACTTTAGGCCTTCAACAATCCTCAGGCCTTCTTCATCCCAATACAAAGGTGTTTGACACCTTCTGCCATACAGTGCCTCATATGGAGCCATAACAATGCTACTATGATAATGATTATTGTATGCAAACTCAATGAGAGCTACATTCTCATCCTATGTTCCTTGAAATTCCAAAACACAAACCCTAATCATGTCTTCAACAGTCTGAATGGTCCTTTCACTCTATCCATTTGTTTGAGGATGAAACGTTGTACTGAAATTCAACTTCTTACCCAGTGCTTTTTATAGGTTGTCCCAAAATCTAGAAGTAAACCTGGGATCTCAATTTGATACAATAGATACTGAAACTCCATGTAACCTCTCTATTTCACTGTTATATCTCCAAGCTAACTGCTCTAATGTGTTACTCTCTCAAACAGGAAGAAAATGGGTTGATTTTTTCAACTTGTCAACAATTACCCATATAACATCATTCTGCCTTGAAGTTCTCGATAAACCAACAATGAAATCCATTGTAATCCTTTCCTATTTCCACTCTGAAATAGGTAATAAATGTAGTTTTCTAGCTGATGCCTAATGCTCTGCCGTAACTTGTTGGCATGTCAGACATCTAAAAACATGCTTTACCACTTGCTTCGTCATCCCTGGGCACCAAAAGTGTTGTTTAATGCAAAAGATTAAACTGGTGTGTGTGTTTCCTCCAAAATCTCTTTCCTCAGACTATTAACATCTGGTACACACAATCTCGACCCAATCACAAAATGTTGTTTCTCACCTCAAACTCAAAACTTGAATTCTACTTCAACTTCTTGATAATTCTCGACAACTCTGGATCCTTGCTTTGAGCCTTCGGGATCCTATCATGTAATACTGGTCTAAGTTTAAATGTAGCTAATAATGTGCCATTTTGCCCTAAATCTAATTCAACATTCAGTGATCTCAATTGAATTAGATTTGGTAACCTCGACGCTTGAATCTGTGCTACATTATTACTGGATTTTCTACTTATTACATTAGTTACTACATTATCCTTTCCTGGATGACACTCTATCGTGCAATCATAGTCCTTAAGTAACTCAAACTACCTCCTTTGTCTCATACTAAGTTTCTTTTAACTCAATAAACACCTAAAACTTTGATTGTCCGTGAAATCTGGAATGTTTCCCCATATAAATGATGTCTCTAGATCTTCAGAGAAAATGCTACTACAGTAAGCTCTAAATTATAAACTGGATAATTTAACTCATGAGGTGTCATTTGTTTTGAAACATAAGCAATTGCCCAACTGTGCTGCATCAAAACATACCCTAACCTTTGATGTGAAGCATGACTATATACAACATACCCTCCAGATCTAGATGGGATAGTCAATATTGGTACTATAATTAATCAATGTTTTAACTCATTCTTCCTCAGAAGCTTTGTCAAAGGGGGCTAAGATCAATGAAAAACCCTTGACAAACCTTCTGTAGTAATCAGCTAGTTCTAGAAAATTTCGAATCTCAGAAACATTTTTAGGTGTTTCCCACTTCATCACTGCCCTAATTTTTTTTCAGGGGTCTACTTGTATGCCTTGTCCAAATATTATATAACACAAGAATACCACCTAATCAAGCCAGAATTCACACTTACTAAACTTGGCATACAATTGTTTTTCCCTCAAATGCTCATAATGTTCTTCTTTACTCCTTGAATACACCAATATATCATTTATAAATACAATAACAAAATGAGTCAAATAGGGCTAAAACACTAAATTCATTACTGCTATAAATGCGTTTGGAGCATTCGTTAATCTGAAAGGCATCACCAAAAACTTAACAAGCCCATGTTTAGTTCTAAATGCACTCTTTGGTACATCAACTTCTGCTATTCTCAAGTGATAGTATATTGGCCTTAAATCCAATTTAGTAAACACATGAGCTCCTTGTAACTGATCAAGTAAATCCTCTATTCTTAGCAGTGGATACTTGTTCTTTACTGTCACTTGATTTAGCTGTCTATAATCAATGTACAACCTCAAAATTCCATCCTTCTTTTTTATAAATAAAACTGGAGCTCCTTAAGATGACACACTAGGTCTGATAAAACCCTTGTCTAATAGCTCCTGCAACTGAGTCTTAAGTTTTTTAAGTTTTGCAGGTGCCATCCTATAAGGAGGAATGGATATAGGAGTAGTACCTGGAACTAATTCAATTGTGAACTCTGTCTCTCCCTTTGGTGGTAATCCTAGTAATTCATTAGGAAATACATCTGGAAAATCCCTAAAAATGGGAATTTCATGTAATGTCTGCTCAACTCTAGTATCCATTATAGAGGCTAGAAAGGCCTTACATCCACCTCTAATTAGTCTAAATGTGTATATGGATAAAATTAGTTGAGCTGACACTATTGATTAATACCTCAAAATATAACTTTTGGTTGATTAAGAGATTTAATAACAACCTCCTTGGTGTAAAAATTCATCACAACCCTATGAGCAATAAGTCAATCCATACCTAAAATAAGGTCTAACTCCTTCAACTACAGTACTATCAAATTGACTTTCAGTTTAGCTTGGTCAATCTAGATAATACATCCTCTACATACCTCTCTAATCATTGTTTTACTACAACTAGAGTGCTCATCTCTAACTCGAACTCCAACTTCTCTCTCTCGCAATGCAATTGAAATGTTAGGTGTAGGGCAATAAATGAATGAGTAGATCTTGAATCTAACAATCCAAATGCCTCAAGTTCGAAGACATGCAATGTATCTACAATAACATCCAGAAAACTCTGTGCCTCCTATATGGTAATAGCAAAAATCCTGGCTTAAAATTGTGGCTGATTACATTGTACCTCGATCTTGGGTACACTAAGGCCTGCTGAGGCTATCTTGCCTTTACCTCTACCTCTCTGTCCAGCTCCACTAGCTTTAATAGGTTAGGCAGTCATGTGAGGCCCTAAATTACACCCTAGTAGGAACGTTACATGTCCATGAAAGTATATGTGATATGAGTAAATGATTATGATTTGATTGTGTATTACTTAAGTCTTGAATTTTGGTTTGATGGATTATAATTAGTAACTTGGAATTTATTGTTACAATTGGAAAATTGAAGAATTAAAATCTACATTTGGACTAGGAACAATGTCAAGTGGCAAGATAAGTTGACACATGTAAAGTGTGGATGACTAAGTCTATAAATTGAGCGACATTTGACCTAGATAAATGAGTGACATTTGGCATAGGAGATTAAGTGACAAATGGCATGATAGAATTGTGACATTTGGTAGCTTATATGGAGGGCAAGTGGGATGCATACATTGGTGACAAGTGCCATTGCACAATTGTGACATCTAGCACCAAATGAACTCAACTAATGCAGAAGTTGTTCCATTATTCACCATCTTCATCTCTCACTACCAAAAGTGTGTCCCTATTTTACAACCTTGTGTTTTGTTTGAGTTTTTCTGAATTACCACATCTAGTTACTGCATCAAGAAAGCTACATTATGTTATCTTCTATGCTGTTTTCTTCCTGGTGTTAAGATCATCTTACTTCCACCTTGATCTTGGAATTATGTTTGTTGCATGGAAGGCTAGATTGACTTGTTCATTAAAGTAAGTTTAACTTATACATGCAAGTGGAATTCTAAACTTGATGGCATATGGTATGTAACATCCCATCACCGATGGGAAGGGTAATTTGGTCATTTGGGATGGGTTAGGCGAGTGTAATTATATCTCGGCTTGAACATGCATCATATAGCCTCTATAATTATATGAATGGTAATTTTTGCACATGCACATGATTGTACATGCATTCATGACATTTCCCGGCATATGGGTCTAAATGTAATTTTGTGTGATTGATGTGATAATTGTGTTTGAAAAATTAAATTGGAGTGATTTATGTGTGTTTTACATTTTTAGGAAATTTCAAAAAATTTTCTGGAAATTATCGGGGAGAATTTCCACACCGAAAAAATTGCCAAGTGGCAGTCTGATTGGATTTCTGATGCTAGAAATAACTGTTCAATGGCACTGGAAAATTAGATACATGATTCTAGGATTTATTAAATTGAGCCATTGAAGAATTTGGAGATGATTGATGTAGAAATTGGACTTAGGGTTTGAAAATTAAATTGTGGAGCCAAACATGGTCTTATCTCCACTAGCCTTATTTTAATTTAAACTCTTCCCCTTTTACTTAGGCATCCACGACACTCTCCTTTTTAAAAGAGTAATTGGTGTTTAAATGAGATTTTTTCCTTCATACATAACTTCTCCTCTTCTCTACTTCGTGGGTCTTCTTCTTCCTTGCTATTTTGATAACTTTGTTCATCTTTTCTCTCTTATTTCTTCTTGGCTTGCTCCTTCTTGTATTTACAAGGAAAAATACCCCTCTTAACTCAAGTTTTTCTCCTTGTGATGTTGGTTGCCATGGGTGTGAGGGGTGAGAGAGGGAAGTTGGTGAGTTGGTGATTTAAAGAATTGGAAGCTTGTTTAGGTGAGAATTAAATTACATGTCCTTTACTTAGTTGTTAGATGCATTAATTGGGAGTTATTGTGCATGAATTAT
>JANPWT010000247.1:38329515-38344401 GCA_024678245.1 Erythroxylum densum | reverse complement strand
ACAATAGTTTTTGCCCTAAAGATTTGGAGACATTATCTATATGTGGTTCAAATGAGAATGCTCACTGATCATAAAAGTCTTAAGTATTTGTTGAGCCAAAAGGAATTAATTTTGAGACAAAGAAGGTGGTTAGAGTTGCTCAAGGATTATGACCTGTTAATTGAGTACCATACAGGAAAAGCGAATGTGGCAGCGGATGCCTTGAGCAGGAAATCCTCTATAGCTTGTATTCAAACAGTTTACCTACCGTTATTGGAGGAGATGGCTAAACTTAGGATAAGTTTGAAATAGGAGGAACTTGAATATATTATTGCTACTTTCAGAGTAAGACCAATACTCAGGGAGAAAGTTAAGGAGTTACAAGCACAGGATGCAGAATTGATTAAACTTCGAGAAGAAATTCAGAATGGCAAGAAATCTGAAGTGGTAGTGAGGGAAGATGGACTTATGGTTGTAGGAAATAGAATTTGTATTCCAGATATCAAGGAGGTGAAGGATGAAATGCTAGATGAGGCACACAATGCATCTTATGCCATGCTCCCAAGTAGTACCAGGATGTACAGAGATCTGAAAGAGCATTTCTGGTAGAGAGGCATGAAGAGAGATGTAGCAGAATATGTAAGTAAGTTTCTAGTGTGTCAACAAGTTAAGGCTGAATACCAGGCACCTTCAGGCAAGTTAAGGCCATTGCCCATTCCTGAATGGAAGTGAAAAAGGATAACCATATATTTTCTTATGGGTTTGTCCAAGACTAGTAGGAAGCATGATGCCATTTGGGTTATTGTTAATCGATTGACGAAGTCAACCCATTTTCTGACGATTAAACAGACAGATTCTCTGTATGTTCTGGCAAAGAAGTATATCGATGAGATAGTGAGATTACATGGGGTTCCAAATTCTATAGTTTCTAACAGGGATACTCGATTTATTTTGAAATTTTGGGGAAGTTTACAAAAGGCTTTGAGAACTAAGTTGAATTTTAGCATGACTTTTCATCCCCAAACGAATGGTCAATCTGAGAGGACCATTTGGATCCTTGAGGGAATATTTAGGACATGTGTGATGGATTTCAAAGGAGCTTGGGACGAACATTTGCCATTGGTCAAATTTGCTTAAATAATTCGTACCACTTAAGCATTCAGGTGACTCCTTATGAAGCACTGTATGGAAGGAGATGTAGAACTCCGATATGTTGGGATGAAGAAGGAGAAAGGAAGTTGATAGGACCAGAGTTACTCCAGATGACAGTAGATAAGGTCAAGTTAGTTAAGCAAAGGCTTAAAGCAGCTCAGGATAGAATAAACAGTTATACTGATGCACACCGAAAGGAGATGGAGTATGAAGTCGGTGAGAAAGTATTTCTTAAGACATCTTATTGGAAAGGAGTCATGAGATTTAGCAAGAAGGGAAAGTTGAGTATGGGATATGTAAGTCCCTATGAAATTCTTGAGAGGGTTGGACCGCTTGCCTACAGGTTGGCGCTGCCACTAGAATTGTCATAGATACATGATGTCTTTCATGTATCCATGCTAAGGAGGTATAGGTCTGATCGCTTCCACATCATTCAGGCTACTGAGGTTCAATTGAGAGATGATCTGAATTATGAGGAGATTCTAGTGGAGGTTTTGGACACCAAGGAAAAGGTCCTCAGGAACAAGATAGCTCAACTGGTCAAGGTCTTGTGGAGAAACCATTCTGTGGAAGAGGCCACATGGGAGCCTTTGGAAACCATGAAGGAAGAGTATCCACAACTCTTCAATGACTCAGGTATAAATTTCGAGGATGAAATTTTTTTAAGAGGGGAAGAATTGTTGGCCCCTAAATTTTTTTCTTGATAAATGAGCATGATTAGATTAATTTTAGGATCTTGCTAGATTAGTGTACGTTGGATTTAAGTAGCATGCTAATGTTAATGAGATTATGTTACATAGGTGAATTAGATTAAAGTTAAAGTGATAAGTTGCATAAGGGGTATTTTGGGGAGATCACTTAAGTGGGAAGGCTTTAAGGCTTTGAAGGAGGGGCAAAATAGGAAGAGGAATTTATTGGCTTGCATTTTAGAAGCCAAAAATGTTGGTGGGGAAGAACAGAATAGAGAAAGCCCAAAAATAAGAAAAAAGGTAGAGAGAGTGTCGTGGGTTTAGAGAGAAAAGATAGATTTGAGCTAGGTTTTGATTTTTCTCAACCTTCAATAGGGGTTTTGAGAGTGACCAAGAAGAGAAAAATATAGAGGAAGATAAGAGCTTTCTTTTGAACCAATCATTTCTTCATTTGGAAAAGATTTGAGGTAAGAGCATTTTAAGGCTTCGGATTTTTGAAGGGGTTTTGGTTTCAAGAGCTTAGAAAGTGCATGGGTTTAAGAGTTCTAGGATCAATATATACATTAGTTTCTTTGGGTTCTCATCTGGAAATTTCTATTGATTTGGGATTTGTATTTATGTAAAAAGGGAATCTAGCAGGACAAGAGGAGTAAGAGGAGAGGCATATTAAACAAGCCATAATCAAGGACTTTAAGGTGGGTTTCACTTTTATAGTTAAGTAATAAGCCAATATAAGTTTTCTGTCAAGAAATGACTGCAAATAAATTTTGCACCTACCTCATTCATATGCATTTAAAGTTTTTAAATGTTGCAAGATTGTGCTACATGCTTATACATGAGTTGTGTGATGATTTATGAAAAGTTATTTTTAAAAAAATGATTCTTTAAAAATGATGCATGATTCTGAAACCATAATTTTGAAAATGGTTTTAAAGGTATAACAAGTATGTGAAAAGCAAATTTTCAAGAAAATGTGCCATTTTGGGTATCAAGCTTACAAGATTTTGAAACCTATGTGTTATGTGGGTTTGTGGTAGTCCCTCAAGAACCGTCACGTGCACGTTGACTCAAGTCTAGGCTTCTCCTGCCTGCCCACTAGTAGCATGGAGCTCCCTCAAGGACTCCCTTAAGAATTCACGACTACACAGGACCATTATATTGGAAATGTGTAGTGTGTCATTTTTGGACTTACTTAAACCATTTGATATGTTTATGTGTTCATGACTAGTTGATATGAGTGATGCATTCATGATTTGCATACACATGAGTTTTTTGCATTAAAAATGATTTATAAATATTTTTCTTGTTATAAATTATAAAATTATTACCTACGGGCTTCAAGTTCACCTCCTAATCTCCTCCCACACATTCAGGTGATGAGTATGATATCGAGTAGGTTAAAAGGGCAAGGCAGCACTCCAAGTTTTGATTATTTTGTATTTGAAGTAAGTTTTGTAAAGCAAGGCTTTAGTTGCATTTTGAGCAAATCATGGTTCATGTATCTTTTGTATTTTGAGATTTTGATGTATAAATGTATTTGCAATTTGAAATGCCCACTAAAGCATTGTAAAACTTTTATCTTTTGATGCAAATAGAATATGTTTGCATATTTACTCATGACTCTCTCAAGTTTGTACGTTGTAATTTTTCCAGTTTCATAAAGAAAAAATTCATTTTTTGAATTCGGAAAAAATCTGGATTAATCTAGGTTAATTTAGGCAAATATGTCTTCTGGAAAGTTGTAGGTCTTTCTTTTAGCTTTCCAGCGGTATATAGCATGAAAATTTTGGACATCCGAGTTGAAAGTTATGGTCCTTATAATGTAAGATATATCTTCTGTCTTTTCGCTTCTTCTGTGTTTTGCTTTTTCTGTGTTTTGCCTCTTCTGCTTTTTACTTCTTCTGTGTTTTGCTTCTTCTATGTTTTGTTTCTTCTGCCTTTTTGTTTCTTCTATGATGACGTCATCTCCTTCTGTGTTTCTTCTGTGATGATGTCATCTTCTTTTGTGTTTTGCTTCTTCTGCCTTTTCACTTCTTCTTCTGTGTTTCTTCTGTGATGACGTCATCTTCTTCTGTGTTTCTTCTTTGATGACATCATCTTCTTCTGTGTTTTGCTTCTTCTGTGTTTTGTTTCTTCTACCTTTTCACTTCTTCTATGATGACGTCATCTTCTTCTGTGTTTCTTCAGTGATGACGTCATCTTCTTCTGTGTTTTACTTTATCTGTGTTTTGTTTCTTCTGTGATGATGCCATCTTCTTCTGTGTTTCTCCTGTGATGACGTTATCTTCTTTTGTGTTTTTCTTCTTCTGTAATGACGTCATCTTCTTCTGTGTTTTGCTTCTTCTGCCTTTTTGTTTCTTCTGTGATGACGTCATCTTCTTCTTTGTTTTGCTTCTTTTGTTTTTTTTTCCTAACCTATCTTCTGTTCCATTTTGACCCTTCTAACGATAGAATCTGTCTTCAAGGTCTTCATGAAAGTTGTAGATCTTGAAGTCCTATTTCGAACCATATAAAGAACACCTTAATCTGATATCTATAGGGAAAGTTATAGTAATTTCCCACTTCTTTTATCTTTTTCCGATTCTTCTGTCTTTTTCATTAGTCTGCTTTGTACCTATCTTCTGTTCCATTTTAGACCCTTCAGAAGATAGAATCTACCTTTGAGGTCTGCATGAAAGTTGTAGATTTTGAAGTCTTCTTTCAAGTCATATAAAGAACACCTTAATCTGATATCTGTAGGGAAAGTTAGAACAATTTTTTCACTTCTTCTGTCTTTTTCTATTAGTCTGCTTTTCATCTGTACCTATCTTCTGCTCCATTTTTGACAGAAGATAGAATCTGACTTCAAGGTCTTCTTCAAAGTTGTACATCTCAAGTCTCAAGGCCCTCTTTGAAATCGTCCTTAGATGATCTTAACCCAATATCCCTAGTGAAAGTTATTCTATTTGTCCCAAGGCAGGTGCAAAATGATTGAGGTCAAAATATGTTTGGAAATAGTAGAAGTGAGCTATCTTGAAGTTTGTCTTGGTGGGGGCACACCATCCTTGTGGGATACGCGTTCAGATGTCACTTAGGACGTCGGGCCCGTGACTCACAAGGGTGGGGTGTCCAACAATTGACCTCTACATATCACTATACTAATATAGAATGATAGATTCAATTGTTTCTATTCTTATAATAGGATAGTAAAGAAAATTAAATACTAACCAAGTTTTTTGTGTCATTGTTCAAGAGACCCGATAGATATCAATCTAGTCATTTTAATTTTCTCTTTTTACATATTCATTTTTTAATTTTCAATTATTTATTTTCTATACTGTGCTTATTTTATTTTAAGTGTATGACACTTGGTGTATGACAAGTAGAAATTCTTCATATCTCATTGAAGAGAATCTAAAGATTGAAAAGATGCTTTTGAGAAAAATGAGAGAGAGAGGAAAAGGTTAGTAGACTAAGTAGATCAATAACTTAAAATAATTCAAGGAGAGAGAAAAATTATAGCAGATTATATGAAGCCATCATTAATAAGTACATAATCTAGAATAAAAAGATCGATGATCCAATAAAGCAACTTTAAAACTAAAAATCATTAAGATGTCCATATAGTTTGATATATTGCTTGATAAGGAACCTAATACACATATCACCAAGTCAATAGAGCAAATGCCAACATCATTAGGTTAGTGTTTTTTCCATTATCATTGTGGGATCAGTCAAAGCAATGCTGAAATCAATATATATCAGTTTAATTACTGTATGGGATATTCAAATGGGGAAGTTTTTAACCAAGTACTTCTTACTAGCTAAAACTATGAAGTTAAGGAACGATATCTCTACTTACTTATAGTTAGATAATGAGAAAATTTACAAATTACGGGAAAGGTCTAAAGATATACTCAGGAGGTGCTCACACTATCGGTTAGTTAGTTTCAATTCAAACCTTATACAATAGTCTATATTATGAAAATAAAAGGATGATTGATGTAATAGTTTGAGGAACCTTAGATAATAAGATTCTAAAAGTATCCATAGAGTTAGTTGAAGAGGCGAAAATTAAGCAATTTTAGGGCACTAAAAAGTAGGTATTTACAATATTGATGTTGTCACATTATTACTAGCTCAGTTTGATGTACTCATAAGGAAGATTTATAGCTTGAATCGAGCAGCATGAACAACCCAACATTATGTTATGACTATATGAGATAGAGTATGACAATAGCTATATGAAGTTGGAAGTCCATTTTCTAAGTCGACAAAGCATATGGTCTATTTAGAGAACTCCTGATGACAACAAAATAACTTCTACCACATTACATCTTATTTAGGTTAACAAAATAATCCAAATTTTGTTCAGAGTAATAAAGTAAGAGGTTTAGGAAAGATATCAAGTAACCTTATGGATTCTTACAAAAACATATAACTTTAAAAAGATACAAACTAGCTTAGGTTAAAAATGGAGAAGCTAGCTTATAGAACTTTTGATAGGTTTAAAAGGTCATAATTAAAGGTAGATCAATTGGTGACTTTAAATAAGAATTTGGAATTTCAAATAATATAATTGTCCAATTCAATAAACTCAAATGGGCACATATCTTTACCAAGTTAGAACAAGTTGAACCTAAAGAAGCATGTAATATTTATTAATAAGACAACTGGCAGGGGCTTAGTGAAGATGAAGGAGATATATGCATTTTAAGAGCTCAAATGAGAAATATCCTTCTATTTATATTGATAATTTCTCTTATGTTATCATTATAATAGATCTTACTATTTATAATTCTTTGTAAGAAATAATTAAACATAGTGCAACTAAAGTATGGCACTATGAAAGAAAGAGAGGTACAAGGTTAAGATGATCAGGTTCTACAGAAACAAAATAAGGCATGGGAAGAAGAAGGCCTTGTATGGCACTTATACAACTCCTATAGAAGGAAGTGACAAGTTGGTTGCTCCATACCATGATCAATAATAAAAAGGAGTCTAACCAAATGACTTTAAAAAAAAATCTTGTTGGGAGGCAACCTAAATAAAATTTTTTAGAAATTTAATTTATGTCAATCAATCACTTTGAATTACAAGACAATCATTTAGATTTTGGATTTGTTTTAGTTTATTATTTTAAATAGTGCTTTTATATTTAGATTTGTTTAATCCATAATCATCATTAAAAAAATTTAGAGTGTCAGTAGATGTTTGTGTTCTTTTCTTGTGATTTCCTTTAGATGAAAGGAAAGGAAAGATTTTTTTGCAAAAAGTATAATAAGGGGATAACTTACAAAATATAAGGGGTAGAATTGTAATCCAGAACATGTTTTGGTATAGGCTTGATATGCTCTAGAGACACTACCTTACCTTCTTCTATTAGCCCATAATTAGGCCAATTTATATTTTATTGAAAACACAACTTAGGACATACCTATGTCCCAAACCATATCTATATATCTTATGTGTAACTTGGTCCCAGTTTGATACATAGCCTAAAATACATCAATATAATCAAGTCAATTTATATTTTAGTGAAAAAATAGCTTAGGACATGCATATGTCCTAAACCATATTTACATATCATATGTTTAACTTGGTTTTGGTGTGATACACAACTTAGGATACATCCATATTTCAAACTATATATAAGTGCATATATATTTTAATAAGGAACACAAACTATAAGACACCTATGTCCTAAAAAATATTTTAAACCATTTTCACACCTAACAAACCAAAACACAATTCTTTATTCACCTATTAAATTTCTCAATTATTTTCACTTTCTTGTTGAAATCTATCCGAAACTATTTGCTAAGTTAATTGTTTCCATATCATCCTATATAAACATTAATCACCTAACATTTCCTCAATAATTTTCAAAGTTTCGAAGATAAGTTCATTTTAACACAAAATTGGGCTTTTAAAGTGTGGATGTTATTTTTATTGATTTTTATTAGTATAGATCATGCAATTACAATAGGACTAGTAAGAGAGTACAATCAAGCCAAAAAGAATGAGGTAACAAAGAGAGGAATAGCTTCACAATGCTAACTTTGACAGTGCTCACCAATGAAGCTTTGTGAGCTATGAAAATCTTGAGGACTAGATTGTTTGAAGCCAATATAAGTATAAATTTGCATGCTTTGATGGAGGTAGGTTTGAGTAGGCTAAAATAATGATTGAAAATACAATATGGACTTTATTTTTTGGTATAATTGAAGATGTATATAGGGAGCTCACCATCTAAGTATTGTCAATATTCAAATTTAAAAAAAATATAGCTTGGGGTGACTCAAAAGTTATATAATTTTAGATAAAGGTGTAAGCATTTTGATGTCCATTATCAAATTTAGAGTGTATTATGCATTTTATACACCAAAATTTTTGGAAATTAAGTTTACCAAACCTCTTTCATTAACTTTAATAAGCATATAATTTGGCCCACCTCATTATAGAGAGATAATTTTTAATATTATATAAAGGATCCTATTAAAACAAATAACTCTCTTATCACTTCACCTAAGTGATTACTCACATTATTTTTGGTAAAAAGGAGAGTATGAGGGTAATGACCTTACATGATTTGTTATATTCATGGGGTATAGTGCATTGTCATTAATACAAAATTAGTCATTATCTTACATATTATTTAGAGCATATGGTGACAAGGAAGAAGGGTGCAATATATATGCTCCTACATTACCCACCAGCTTATAACCTCTAGGTACTCACTAACTTATCCATAATGAGCATTGAATATTAAATGCCCTCCCTTAACCTTGAAACTTTGAGATATATGGGATTTAGTCATGATTGTTTGGAGAGTGTATGTTTTAGCCAGTCGTAAGAGTGATGAGTTGGTGTGATGTGTCAAGACAAGGTCGATAAGAGAGTTAAGCAACCACCACCAAATATTATGTAACACAAAGGAGAAGCATTAGCATTTGAGAATGTACAATCAATATATGAGGACATGAAAAGAATAGTTGCTAAACTGGAGCAATAATAGACCCTAATCATTTAGATTTTAAATGAGCAATGAGAACTGTAAATCTTGCAACATTTATAATTAGATTAGATGACCTTGGTTATGAGTGCTTATTGTGACCATTTCGGATTTTAAGTGCCACCTAAAATTCATTCATCTTCAAGGGAGTAAGATGTTAGGAGTGCTCATGATGATGCAACTAACAACTAGTCTTTTTTTACTTTTGTTTTCTTTATGGTATTTTATGTTTAATTCTTTCCCTTACATATTAAATCTTTGTTTAATTTTTTTAGTTTTTTTTAATTTTTAATTTTCATTCTTGTTAAGTTTTTGTGTAAGATATCCAATTGTATTTTGATATATTTTGATGTAAAAAAGTAATATCAATGACAAGGATCTAATAAGTTTTCTTTTTCTTTATCTTCTTCCTTCATCTTTTCTTTTTAATTAATATTTCGTTTTTGTGCTTATTAGTCATCTATTAATGATAATATATAGTTTAAGTGGAGGAGAGGAATGATTATTTTGAATCTTAGTTAATTGAATAAAAAATTCGAGTAAATTAGTTTCAACTGTAATTAGCTTAGATAATAATAATTTTGAAATAAAATAGATAATGAAAAATAAGGAGATTAAAGTGATACATTAGACCTTTGATTTATTTTTTATTCAATTACATTAGGTTAATGGATATGCTTACTAATTAGTAGTTTAGTTCAAACTTGATTGTACAATATTGAGAACTTATGCTTGATTCAAATAACGAAACCATACATATAATTTTAACATGATCTAAGTCTAAGAGTTTAGCTTTATATATGGCTGAGTATTCTATATTAGTTATGTATTGATAGAATAAAAATGTGAATAACGCAGGTTAATGAGTTCTAATTGGCTTGTGCTTTGTTTTCAAATGCTCTTTTAACTCTTTAATGAATAAGGAAGGAATTCAAGTAAATTAAAGTCAAGTTGTAGCATTTTTGGCATGACTTGAAAGAAAGGATTTTAAACACAATTTGTAACATAGAATCATGTCCAATCCTTGTTCATGAGTTAAGTAACATGGTTCCAACACATATTTATATTGGTGGTGATTTTTATGAAATATCAGGTTTATAAAGAATGAAAGTTAGAAGAGCAACAAATGTGCTACTCGAATCGATGTTATAATCGCGTTGGCAATTATATTTTTGAAAATTTTAAGGTTTTTTCATATTAAAAGAGGAGGGAAACAGACATACAATTATAAATTTGAACTAAAATATCTTAAGATAAAAATTAGAAACTTTAGAGAGAAAAGAAAGGGATTTTCGTCGAGATTTAACTAAAGATTTTAAGATTTCAAGACCCACAAGAATGAGTTCTTTCATTTTGGATTCTTTCTTGATAATTATTTTTTTCTTTATCTTAGTATGAACTAAATTGAGATAAATATAGATGGAATGAACCCTTAAACTATTTATTTGGATTTTTTTTATTTAATAAAATATCTGTTTTTCCTTGTGAATTATTCATTATTACTTCTTTTATTTGAATTAAAATTTGTTAGTATTTTAATTTAGTTTCATATTTCATATATAGGAATTCAGAAAGCATATGTATGAATATATTGTGATATGAATAATAAGAGTTGCATAAAATCTTAGAGACATAATCATATAGAACTTTTAGGTTAGAGCCCAATATAATAAAGAAATTCATAAAAAAACAAGTTATTATGTTCTTAGGGTTTTTGAGTATAAACATATTTCACTCAATCAACCTCAATACAAGATTTACAATTCTTTATAAAGAATATAGTTGTAACTTTGAAATTTATAATGGTCTTAGAAACTAGTGCTAATAATTGAATTAAGATAAATTTAAGCATACAAAGGTTTAAAGGAGATTCTACATTTGGATCTTGATTATATATTGATTGCTTCATTCTAGTTTATGGCATTATTTTGTTATTTTAGATTGGTAATTTTAATTTAGTTTATCACTTACTTTAAATCAACCATTCATTTTGTTATATTAGATAATGAAAATGTTACTAATATTCATAGTTCTTGTAGGAACGATACTCATATTAACTATACTATATTAAAAGAATGATAAGTATACTTGTCTAGTTGATCTTTAGTATTATTCAAAGCATATAATCGTACTCATATGAATTATGAATTATATTCAACTGATTATGAGTACTACTAGTAGTTATTTAAAATTGTAACTTAATTTAGTAACTAAAGGTATTTATTACAAGATGATTGTCATCACATAAAAGGTTATGATGACATTTCAAGTAAGCTCATCATGCTCCAAAGTGCAATTATGTTATTTTATACTCATTATGGTTTTTAAGTACATATGAATTTATATTTTTACTTATTTTATGTCCTTATTTTTTATATGGCTAAATTATTTAATTGAGTTGATATTTGAAATATTGTTACATTAGGTTGAATTTGAATTATGAGTAGTGTAAATATATAGAAACTTAGCTAGTTGATGAACAAAGTGAGTAAGTAGATAATGAGTAGTTATAATTATTTTAACTAAGGTTTTAAAATTCCTTAGAATTGAAGTTTACTTATGTTGATAACTTTTTAAATTGATTTGTTTAAGAACAAGTAAATTATAAATGTGGGGGTATTTGATAAGCATAAAATTTACTGATATTTTATTTAATATTTTGCTATAATTTCAATTAAAATTACCTTATTTTAATTAGGTTTATAATGTGATGTAGTTCATTATGGAAAAGATGCTTAAGGAATGATGTTTGTTAAGAATTTATTGGAATTTACAAGGAAGATATCAAGAAAGCGTTAAAGATCTTGATTAGAAGAAGAGACAAGACTTAGCACATGGTTATGTTCCAAAATATGTTATGCACTATAAAGGCGGTGTTAAAAGAATGATGTGTTAGAAGACAAAGGGGGACCATGTTAAGTGATAGGAAATATTTTAAAAGAAACATGATCTAAAATATATGTGTGTCAAAGCTTGTGTCTCTCTTTAAAATGACTTGAGAAGAAACAGTGTGATACTCAACCTCATATATAATAAAAAAGGAGACCATTTGTAGCATAACTAAGAGAAGCAATGCAATACACAACCTGGGAAATAATCATATCCTAAATTGTTTTTGCGATGGAAGGCTTTAAATAAAGAGGTATAAACCTTTGGGCAAAATATATCTATAAATATAGAATTGATTATAATAAGGAATAAATTTTAAAGTAATCTTGTGTATCGATCTTACAAGGACTATACTATTATGTTTATTATACTGATAAATAATAAATAAAATAATATTTAATAGAAGATAACTAAATTATGAAATTGACTAACATAAAGTAATCAAATAACTAAAAGGATTCAGATAACAAAAGCTATGGTTTTGGAGTTCACTTATGTGGAATTTTGATTATCATGCTAGATTGATTATTATGTTTGAAATAAAAACTAACCTAGTATATCTACGCACTCTCTAGAGACATATAGGTGTATTTAATTAGGTAATTATCACCCCTTAATATGCAGTTTAACCTAATTAAACTCATTAATTAGAATTATTCTCTTTAGTTATCAAAATAGTTTAGGATATCCCTATCTCTTAAGCTAAGGTGTTCATACTCCTAGAATATTGATTACACTTCACTCTCCATTCCTTTTTTATAATTCCTAAGTTTGAAATTGTGATAGCCATTCACAAACTCAACAATTAAGAGTAAAGAGAATAAATTCAACCAAACAATAACCATTCATATGTTGATAATTAAAAGATCTATCACAAGTTGCATCCCTAATCCTAACTAATTTTTTAACTAATAAACATCAAGAAAATAAAACTAAAACAAAATAATCTTAATATAAAAGAAAGGACGAAGAAAGATTTGGAAGAGTTGTTATGATTCTCCTTCACTCTTGCTCTAAATTCATCCTTCATACAAAAATACCCTAAAAATAATAGAAAAATGACAAAAGAGGTTATCACTAGCCTCCAGAGTTCCCTCCAAAGAATACTAATATAAGTATTTACAAGATAAGGTTACGTAGAAGAGTTCTAAGGTGATTGACTTATAATTCTAAGTATCTTTGGATTCTATATCACGAGTTTAATGCCTATTATAATTTTAGAATGGCATCAATTTTATTTTAAAACTTTATGAGTCTAAATATGATTATTACAATATATGTTCCAATTTATATCTAGATTGGGCTAGATTTTAGACAACCAATATGGCTAACATTGTTGATTTTTTTTTTGAAAATTAAAAAATATATATTACCAAAGTTAGAAACAATAATATACAATCCTATTACAAGGATAATAACAAAATTACTACAACCACTACTATACTACTATTAACATTCAGCCTATAACCACATTAAACTAGCTAAATTAATCAAGTCACTCTAAGTTCCTATCTAATGATGTCTTGCTTCCTTTTGGCTATGATTAACTCTCTAATCAAGTTAATTATTGTAGTAGCGAGCTCATACTTGTGTTGCTTCACTTCCTTATAATAAGCATCTACTCCTCTCCCTCCATATTTGATATATCGCCATATGAAATGATGTCTGGATGATGAGATCATCTCATAGCCCAGGTCTGGAATATCATATAAAATCATTCAGTACCTCATTCCATTTATAGGAGAAATTTAGGATCCTTATCATATGCAAAATTATGTTCCACACCACTTTGGTATATTCACATTCAAAAAATAAGTTGTTTATACTCTCATTGACTTGTTTACACAAAACATAAAGGGGATCATAGCTACCAAACCATCAGTCCTTAGTTCGCAATCTATTTTTAATAGCTAACTACAAGAAAAAAAAAGCAGATTTGGGGCTAATTTCTTATTTCCATACCAAATCAACCCATGGTACATCTTCATACAACTCTCTCACTATACTGTGTGCCAATTTATTCGTAAACTTCCCACCATGATTTTCCACTCAAATCAACTTGTCTATCTGGTTTTGAAGTTGCACACTATTCATATAATGGTCAAGTAAGTGACAAAATCTACATCTATTCAACCATGCCCTCTCTCGAAATATCCATGCCACTGTTGCTTCCTCAGGGATTCAATGTCTAATAACTAGTAGTCCGCCACCATAATGGGCTAAATTCATTCTAGTTGTCAAACCAAAAAAAAGTATCCTCTCTATTCCCTACCCTACTTTTAATTACAGGATAAATTATATCTCGTAGTTGCAACAGACTTTTAAAAATCTAAAAATGTTCATACCTCGAATGAAGTTGCTAAAAACTTTACCCATTAAGGTGATAAATTTGTACCTACTTGACCCACATCGCTTCTTTATCCATAAATAATCTCCATAGTCTCTTCATAAGTAATAACCTTTGCATTTGTGTGATCAAAATAATGCCCAAACCCCCTTGTTTTTTAGGCACTACAATATCACTCCATTTGTCTCTTGCTCCCTTACATTTATCATGTTTACTGATCCATAAGATGGATTTTAATATCCGTTCCATTTCCTTGATTACTCTTTTTGGAATTACCACATGAGCAGCCCAATATACATGTATGTTGTTTAACACTAAAACAATAAAAGTAACTCTAGCAGCAAGTGATAGGAAACGATTTTGCTAAGCATTGATTCGACCTTTCAAATTTTCCAAAAATGGAAAGAAATCATAAAATTTTGGCTTACCTAAAGTGATCGGTACTCTCAGATACCTGAACGGTGTTTCTTAGAGAGGCAACCCCACCAAACTACTAATCCACTATAGATTTCATGTAACATCCCGTTACCCTAGTAAATAGATGAGAGAAAGTGCTGAGGAAGTAGGAAACACGTTCCATGCTCATACATAATATGACATACACATATATATTGAATAGTAATTGTTCCTGCACATAAAAATAATTGTGCATGCATTCATTGACAACTCCTGAGTATGATTATTTTTTGATGTGGTTTTATTGAAAATGAGAAATAGAGGGAGTTGAAAGAGTGATCTGGAAATGTTCACTGAGTGTGCTTCGGTTTGTTAGCCATAACTTGTTCTCTAGTTATCCAGACGTGATGATTTTGGATTGGGATTAAACTAGGAACCTA
>JANPWT010000247.1:38317066-38327257 GCA_024678245.1 Erythroxylum densum | reverse complement strand
TTATGTGACTGGGTGAGCCATCGATGATGGTCACTCATTGAGTTCGCAAAACTCACCCAAAATTTGCAATTATTTTTTAGATCAGAAGAATACCCTATTAGGCCAACGGGAGTATACCTACAGCATAAGTGAAGGATAGAGGTTGGGATCAGTTTGTGTCTGCATTCTTATTTCTTGTATTTATATCAGATTATGTTTTCAGTAATGATTGTATCAACTTTCCAAATCGGAAATGTTAGTAAATGATTTTGAAGTGTAATGAAATTATGACTACAAGTCTTCTATTTTTGTAATAGGCCCAAATGGCATTGAAATTTTATTGACTTTATTGTATGGATTAAAAATGTTTATGAATGAAATGGGCCCAATTTGAGTATCAATTTTCACATAAAATGTTTGTGGTTCAAAAAAAACCGTTATACCGATTTATGAATGTGTTAAGTGTTTTAGCACGCCACCCTCATGAGGCACGGACTCGAATATCACCATCGATGTCTAGTTCGGGTCATGCGGGAGTGAGGTGCTACATTTCAAACATCTGAAGACACAAAAAATTCCACTCTTCTGTACATTCAACTTAATCTCTGAGCAACTAGAAAAAAATATTCATCATCATCAATATCATATATGGTTCGGCCTTGCACAATAATATCACATCATCAACATACAGCAAGTGTGACAATTTCATTACACTACATTTATAACGATACCGAAATAGCCCATTATAATCCACCATTTTAGTCAATAATCTAGAATGTCCCTCCATTGCTAGAGTGAATAGGTAAGGGAAGAGAGGGTCCCCTTGCCTAATCTCTCTATTGATAATAAATGGTTTTGTAGGAATCCCATTTACTAACACACTCATGGATGAAGTTTGAATAGATTGAAGTATCCAATGACAAAATCGTGTAGGCATACCAATCCCTTCTAAACAATTCTTCATATATCCCCATTCGATTGTATTATAAGCTTTATAAAGATCAATCTTTAGAGCACAATCGTTAATCTTTTTACCTGTATGGTATTCTCCCAACAATTCTTGCATCATCAATATGCAATCCCCAATATTTCTCGAAGGAAGAAAAGCCCCTTGGGCATTGCTTACCATTTCAACCAATACTCCTTTCAGTCGTTCAGCTACAAGAGAAGCTATTATTTTATACACTGTTATGCAACATGAAATTGGACAATACACTATTATGTTGATGATTGTGAGTTACATGATATGATTTATGTGAGAATGTGTTGAACTATGAGATTGAAAGTAAGACGGTGGATACTTGGATTGTTATATGCATGAGATGTATATATAGATGAATAAGTAATATGCTTGACATCTGACTCGTTATTACTAGCTATAAATATAGTAGCCACTAAGCTTAGTAACTCAACCCATTATTTTTCCACTCCTTAGGTGCAGAATAAGAGACTCAGTAATCCTTGCAAGTTTGACAAACTCCAAGAATAGTGACTTTTGTAACTAAGATAGTAACTATAGCTTTTGGGATAGATTTATAAGCATATCAACATGAGCATTCATTGTATTTTGTATTTTGTACTAAGCCAATAATGTGGCTTTTGATATGTAACTAAAGCTATTCAAACTCTTTGATTTAGTAATGAAATTTGGATTTGATGAAGATTTTGGTGTATGTTCATATATATCCTTTGGTTGAGTTGTTGAAATTGTGTTGGGAATGAAATTGCATGTTGTTAGTGAAGGAATAGGATGTAGTGTGTAATGGTGGTTGTAAAATGTACGAAATTTGTGTTGTTGGATGTTTGGGTCTGGTGTCTGTATGGAGGTTTTGCCGTGGTGAGGTCAAGAGTTCACCGCGGCGAACCTATCCCAAGGGCTTCTTAGGTTAAATTTCGCGACTTCGCCGTAGCAAAGTCAGAAGTTCGTCGTGGCGTATTTGTCCTGAGAGTGTTTGGCTTTAATCCAAGGACTTCACTGTGACGAACTCCCAAGGGGTCCATAGAGATAACTCCATTGTTTCATCATAGAGAAACAATTGCTTTGTTACGGTGATCTTGCCATAGATGACACGAATTTCTCTTACCAATTGAGCAGTTTCCACCTTTCTCTCGCACCAACCTCACCTGAACACCCCGAATGGTCGCCTCAGGATTTGTCACGAGACCTAGGCCTAACATAAGACATCATTAAGGGGGTCCCTTTAACATTCCTTCTGTATCTCAGCCAAATTAGTACACTTATCCTGAATATTTCGAGTTCTAAGCTTACTAAACTCTTTAATCACTCTTTTGGAAAATTTCAATTTCTGCATCAATTGAAAGGCCTTGTACCCTTTAATCTCAGTCCTCTAAACCTGCAAAATCACCTCCATAAAATCCTTTACCTGAAGTAATCCATTAAAAATCTGAATGGTGCCCCAATCCTATATCTATGACTCAGTTGTTGTATTAAAATGGATACATGGTCAGAAAATTCAGGTTCTCCAAACACAGCTGAAGCAAGAGGAAAAGAGCTTAGCCATTGTTGATTTACCAATGCTCGGTCAAGTTTCATCCTAATAAACAATTTCCCTTTTTGCTTCTTTTCCCAGGTGAACCATCTTCCAATTCCTCTAAGATCGACTAAATCAGTGCTACAAAATAGTTGATTGAGTTCAGCACCTGAGCATCCATAAAACCGCACACCTCCCTCTACTTCATTAGAGTTATGACAACAATTGAAATCTTCTAACACTTGCATCCCTTCATGTAACTCTAGTAGCTCCTTCCATAAGTTAGCTCGTTGGAAAGCAAAATTAGACACATATATTAATGTAACCACAAACTAAAACTTCACAATTAATCCACACTGCAAATGCATGAATTAATCCCCCATCTTGAGCACTCGAACATCCACTTTATCCGAATTATACCAATATAATATCCGACCATTATAGTGATGACTGTGATTTGATAAGAAACTGTAATTTTTCCCCAAAAAAGCTAGTCATTTCCAATCAGCATTGACATTTATTTTTATTTTGAGAAGCCCTAACAAAACACGTTTTTTATCCATAACTACCTACTGCACCATCATCTTTGTAAGGGGGTCATTAAGACCCCTCGTGTTCCAAACTAATAACGACTTTATGAGATCTTAGTAAAAAATACACTCAGGGAACATTACCCCTTTGTGCTTTTTTTTTACCTTTCTTCCTTCCCATATTTCTTTTAGCAAAACCCATCGAAACTTGATTTGACTCCTCCACTTCGTTGTCTGAGCCTATTTCTTTGCCATTACTAGTACTAGGTACTGTATCTTCAATCACCACCTTATCCATATTCTTCTATTATTTGACCATTACTTCAGCCTTCCTACTGGATTGTGGCAATACTTCTGTTGTTGCCTTTTGACAAGTTCCAAGTATATGAGGACATGATGACTCCCCAATATCCTTCACACCATGACGCTCAACTACCCCTATCTGATGATCATTTAACCCATTTTCAGTTTGCATTGACATTTCCAAAGACATCCCATTCTCCATTACCTTCCCGACGGTAGCTTTACTCCCCTGAATCTGACCATTCGGCACAACACTTAATTGGTTAACCATATTGACCTCGCTCCCATTCTCCTCCCTATTTATTTCCTGTTCTATAAGCCTTACCTGATCCTCAGTCTTATCCTTTTCATTCACTAGGTTCACATGCCAACCAAACTGGAATATTCGACAGGTAGTTACCCACTTCTTATCTACATTACTTGGCTTCCAAGGATAGGTTAAGGAAATGACATCTCTGACCATCTCCCCTAAATCTCCAAGTCAATAGATTGACTAGGATTCAAGCAACGCCACATCTTTCGGCACATCAATACAAATCTTAGCATAACTTATTCTATCCATAGTTGAGTCTGAGAATCCATGCAAATAGGTTTGCCTAATACACTAGCCAAATGGTTATGCCCCTCCATCGTCCAATACTTCATCGAAAGACCATGAAATTGGACCTATAATTGAATCATCTCTATCGAGCCCCTATCCAAACCCATCCCCGATTTTCATTGTCTTAAAAATAAGGGTTGGTCACCTATGTGCCACGTTCTTTGTTCTATTATCTCACATAGATTTGAGTTCAAAGAGAACTAAAAAAGTATCGACCCATTCTTCATTAACATAACTTTTTCAAGTCCTTTCTTATTCCATCTGGTCACCATTGATGTTGTGTTGCCTACTTATCTACTTTCCTCAAGTTTTTAGCATCTTTGAGTTTAAATTGATCTCTGATGCCTTCTACAAAGTTGTTTTCCATCAGGTTAGCTTGAAAATGAATTTAATACCTTCTTTATTGGATGACTATAAAGAAAGTTACTCTCAAATATGGGATTAATCGCCTATAAGATATTGAACCAAATATGAAAAAAAAATCAAATAATTCAAGTAAAACATACTATAAAGATGTTAAATTTCAACAATTTAACCATATACATATGGAAAAAAATATAGGCTTATTTAATTCTATCTCACTTAACTCATTGCTTGTCTTTAAAAAATTGATTAAAAAAAGCACCTGCCTAATTAAACACTTCAAACTAAAATAATAACTAATTATAGTTTCATAGGTTTAGAGTGACATTTAACATATTTCACAAACCTTTAAACCCTTAAGTATCCCTAGTAGAGGAGTTATAGTCCTCTAAGAGTTTACTAAAATGTTACCCACAAACATCAACATACGTACATTAGTTAACCTCATATTGTTTTCTTTTAATTGTGAATTAAAATAAGCCATAAAAGGCAATAACAAGTTTTACAAGCATAAACTAGCCATCATTATGAATGGGATAACAAAAAACTAGGAAAATATTACATTATTAAACAAACTTCAAATGCACAAGGTATCCAATAATTCCATATTGATATAAGACTAAAATCAATCTACATTTTATCTTTAAATGCAAAAATATGTAACTTGACTATATTAAGAGTTTTTTTTTATAACTTTGAAGGTTGTTTCTCATTAATCTTGAAATTTCTTATATTTTTTAAAATTCTTATATTTCTTTCATCCACAAAACTTGTACCAAATATGATAAAGAAATAAAGAAGCACCATTGTTTTGTTTTATCATGTATGTTTAAAGCTAAACACTAAGATACAATCTCCTCTTATTCCTCTTATGGATCTTCTAATAATCATCTTCTAGTAATGTCCTTCCATAAAGATTGAGTGAACTGACATTTGAAGAATAAATGAGTTATGCTTTCTTGCTCTTGCTTACATAATACACATCTGTTTGGTATTGCCATATACTTGTTCAATTTGTTAGTTGTAGGCAATTTGTTTTTAATAGTTGTCTATACAATGATTAAAGCTCTAGGTAATATATACTTGCACTAGACTAGTTTATGCTATAGTATTATGTTTCCTTGCTCTTGAACTATAAGACACATCAGTGAATTTACCATGCTAAGACTAAATCCACAGTTGAGATCTGTCTTGTTTTCCTTGAGTTTAATGTTATTGATATGATTTTGCAAACATCTTATTTTTATATGTAAAAGCACAAGTCACGTATTGATCTTCATTAATAATGTTTTTTATTGAATTAATACTAATATCTTCAAAAGGTCTAGTAGCCAACCATACGTCATACCAAAAGAGTGTATTGACATCAACAATAACAACAAACTAGTAAGAGTTCCGCTAATATGCGGGATCTGGGGAGGTCCACTAGTACATGGCCTTACCCCTAACAAAAGAGTGCATTGAAATCATTTTCCAATAATCTAGTTACGTATGACCTGACTTTGCTTATCAATCTGAAGATTGTTGTTGTTTTATTTGAAGCATTTTTAGATATGTTCATCTTGAAGATTGTTGTTGTTTTATTTGAAGCATTTTTAGGTATGTTAATCTTTCATTAACTCCTCCCCTTGATGTAATAAGCATTTATCCACTTAACCTATAAGGATTTTTTATCTTCAATGATCATCCATAACTTTTTAGTAAGTATGACCATATTACAAACTTTCAATGGGATTACATTCAGACCACCATGCTAATGGGAGTTAAGTGCTTTCTTGTTCTATTTGCAAACGATATAAACTTTTTAAGATTAGTATAGATTATTTTGATAACATCCTTAGGAAGAGAAATATGAGCTCCCCAATATAGACTAATTGCATTAAGTACAAAGGAAATGAGTTGAGCTCTCTTAATTAAGGACAAAGCCTTTATACTCCAACTTAAGATCCTTGTATGTATCTTATTAATGAGAAATTCGCCATAAGTAGACTTATAAGCAGAAATAGGAATCCTCATATATGTAATTGGTAATTCATTTTTATTAAAGCCTGTAATAGTTAGTATCATTGCCTTTTGATTTATTACTTTCTCAAAAGTGTAAAAGTAATTTTTTCCTAAATTTACCTCAAGACCAAATATTATAGAAAACCTTCTGATTGAAGTTATGAAGGTTAAACAAATGCTTGATCAACTTTGGATAATAATAATAGGTACTGAATGTGTTATGCCTAGCATCTGAAATTTGGAATGATATCTGAACTAATTTGTTCTCTCTATTACCTTTGTAAATGTACTACAAAACACCTCCATAATAAAAGAGAATAAATAAGGAGAGGAAAAATCTCATCGCCTTATACCTTTGCTACTTTTGAACCTTGTTGAAGGTTTTCCATTTGTAAGCTCATTAAAAGATGGAGTTGTAATGCATTGAGATATCAAATCAATAAAGATTTTAAGAAAAGTCATTGACATCATAATGTTTATTAGAAAATTCCAATCAACATTGTCATAGGCTTTCCAAAATTCAATCTTTAAACTACAATTTCTACCTTCATTTATTTTGTGGCAATCTCTCATAAATTCATGCTTTAATATAATGTTGTCACTTATTAATCTACCAGGGATGTATGCTCCTTATGTTTCATCTTTATACTTTATTAAAACCCTCTTCAATCTATTAGCAATAATCTTGGAAATGATTTTGTAAATTGAGTTGGAGCAAGTAATTGGAATATAATCACTTAATACTTCAGCTCTCCTCCTTTTGGAATCAGGGTTAAAAATTTTATATTTATTTCCTTAATCAATTTTATATGATTGGAGAACTTTAAGATAGCTTTATGAACTATAGTTCTAGCCAGAGGGAAACTTTTGCTGAAGAACAACATATTAAAGCCATTTAGATCCAGGGTTTTATATGGGTTGATTGACTTTACAACCTCATCAATCTCCACTAGTGATAGGCTTGGATAATGTATCAACATGCTCAAGAAGTTATAGTTTCCAACATGATTTCCTTGAGTAGTTCAATTGTGGAGTGAGCATTTGTTGGTGCACTCATCATTGAAGTGAAATAATTATGAGCCTCCTTAAGTAACGTCTATTGTTCAAAAATGTTTTGAATGTCTTTAATCATATTGAAAATTATGTTAGTGCTCTTCCTTGTTAAACATAATTCTGTGCAGTAGCTTAGCCCATGCATATTGGATTGCTAATAAAGCTAATAAGATAGTTTAATCCATTTATGGTCCAGTATTATAATGATACTCCATGTATACACAACCAGATTGGTATGTTTTCCATCTTAATTTCTTCAATTCTCAGCCCAAAACTCCAAATTTGAAACAATATTGACTTATTATGCATGTGTCAGGGTCCCTCTTTAAGTACTTTTATGGAAACTTCTTTGACGAGAATTTGAAGAAGATGGTGTCATCATTGTTAACCAACCTATCCACCAAACCATGCTGCTTCCAACATGTTTGTTCCCATTGCTTAATGACAGGATATGCTACTCTCTTGTCAAGAAAATATCTAAGTAGTGTGGAAGTCCATTTTTATGCACCAACTTTTAAAACCTCCATAGTAGTTAAGACAATATGTTGTTCATCACATTTTTTAGCGTCTAGTTTATGATCTCTAGTAACTTTTACCCATATTCCTTTAGTACCAGTAGTATGATTCAGTTATACAAGGTTTGAGATATGCTTATGTAAAAGATTCATCTAGGCATGAAGATGTCTGAGCCTGAGGAGCAATTGAAGATTTCATTTAAACTTGTTTCTTTACTAAAATGGGGGGAACTTAGAAATAGAAAAATTATTCATCAGAAAAAGCTACTGTCTGATAGGTATAAGGCTAACTGAGCTGATTAATAACATGCTGAGAAATAAGCAGCTTGAAAAAAAATTTAAATGAAGAAGGTAGCAAGGTTAATGAATTTTAGAGTAGTATAAAAGTAGGAATGATGGGTAAGAAGTAGATGAGATAGTAGAGTTGAAACATTATTTAAAAGGTTATTGCAAGGATCAAAAGAACAAAGATAAGTAAAGAAAAAGTAAGTAGAATCAAGTTTGGAAGAGCTCTCATTGATCAATTAGCAAAATATTTCTTAAACACATAATATTTCTTAAAATAATCACCATACAAACAAAACTAGAAGTTCTTTACTAAAGTTGTAATAAGGATAAAGGGATAAACAAAAGCTCTAGTAATCATGTCAAGATCAAATCAGATGAAAAAGTCAACAGAAGCAGTATGTTAGGTTTATAAGGTCTCTTGATAAACCACCTTATAAGCATGATCTTGATTGTGAGTAATAGGCATGAGTTACCATAGGTTTATCTTTATAAAAAATGTAAAATTTTGATAATTTCCATCTTTCTCATATTATTAACAATATAGTAAAGTAACACATGGGACTACTAATCAATAATGCTAACCTCTAACAAAAGATCTTCCTCTAATAGCAACTCTTTTTTAGGAAAGAGATTCTTAAATTATAGTAAAGCATGCATATGAGAAGCTAAAAGAACATTTGACTTTTATCTTTCATTAAAGCCTAGATTCACGTCCTCCTATACTTGATTAAAGCCTGACTCACTTTTATCCTCTAAAGATAGGAACAAAAAATGGTTACTCCATTAATGCATTACTTTTGGTAGTTTATTGGGTTAGTTTTGGTAGTTTCAAGCATGACATTTATTAAAAAAAAACTCTCTATCATATAGGGGTAAGGTTACATATTGTTAGACCTCCCTAAATCTTATATTTTAACTAGAATCTCACTAGTTATTGTTGTTTTTATTTCAAGCATGACATTTAATTTTTTCTATCCTCGAAGTTTTCCTAAGGGAAGAATTTGGTGCATAAACTTAAATAGACCTATTAATAGCTTAATGTCCCTTAAATGACAAGTTACTATGTGAAGCTAGTATATTGCCAAACTTGTTTCCTTTAGTATCTAAAGGTGAAAGGCATTCAAGAGAGCCTCATTTACACTTAATACTGACTTAATGATCTTCTAAGGCTTAGCAAGCAAACCCCCTCAAAAGGGAGAGGGTACCTAAAATTGATTCATGAGGAAATGTTGAAGTTTACCCTCATTCCTTCAAAATCTTCTAAATTGAATTTACTTACAAGAAATTTAACATTAAACTTCCATATCATTCTAATGTGAAAAAAAAGACATAATTGCCTTTAGCATTACTTATGACTCACTACTAAAAATCCTCAAGTCCTCATATTCTTGTATAGAGACATTACTGCTACAACTTATGCTATTAGAATGAGATATGTTTACTAAAAAAATGTGGAAACTTAAGAAAATAATGTATTGATGAAAGTAAATGGATTTTAGAAATGGAAATTTGGACCAAGAAATTGTATGGTAAAGGGAGATTTTGGCTTTATTTTTCACAAAGAGTAAATTTTCTATAGCAAAATATGGGAAGAGTGTATATACATATGCTCAACAAATCAAATGCATCATATATGGTAGATTAAGATTGATAAACCTTTCCATTCCTCAATGCATTTAATCATTTTATAATTAAAATATTTCATTCCTCTCTGTTGAAATATTTTAAATGTGATGATTGGTGACATATTGTCATAAACCGAAAAGGTTGACTCTTTATACAACTCATCTCATACCAAAAACCTTTGTTTGTCCTTAAAAATAATTGATTGCTCGCATATGCATGCTTCAAACTTGTAAAGTTTCATCAATGAAGTCATTAGGTGTTGGATCCCGATTTTTAAGTAGAATTTAGAATAATAAGTAAAAAGAAATGAGTGTAATTATGTATATGTTTAGTTATAAATGTATTTATACTTAAAGGAAGGTGGTGAGGAAAGAATCGATGGATTTTGATAATTTTGGGATTTGAATAGATTTGTATAGTTATGAAAGTTAAAGTGA
>JANPWT010000247.1:38292972-38303881 GCA_024678245.1 Erythroxylum densum | reverse complement strand
AGTAATTAAAAATCTAAAATAAAACCCTACTTTTTTTTTTTCCTAAAACCGTCTTCAATCTAATCCAAGTCTCTTTTATCATTTTCATGTCTTCGATCAAAGCTTAGCAGTGGCCATCTTTATTGGCCACAAGTCCACCCAAAACCCTAATAAAATTCACTGTCCTCAAACCCTAATAAAATTTCTGCTTAGCATAAGCAGGTTCAAATATTTTATTATATTTAATTAATTTATAATAAAATAAAAGTTCAAATAATTCATGATGATTACTTTTAAGAATAAATATCAAGTGAGTGCCACAATAAACCCTTACCATTGTGACTTATGCCTTGAGAATAATTTTTACGCTTATATTTTGAATGTTAAAACTTGGAGTTGAGATTGGAATAAAACAACTTTTTACTAATTTTAAAATTAAATACTAAATGAATACCGCAATAAAAGTCTTACCATATTTATGACTTATGACTTGAGAATAATTTTACCCCTAGATGTTGAATTTTAATACTTGGAGTTAATATTGGAATTCAGCAATTTGTGATTACTTTTAAAATTAATTAAATACTAACAAATGACATGCTTCAAAACCATCTGTTATAAAAAATAATATGAGGGTATACATGTTCATTTAACAAAATATAATATAACTTTTTATAATATGAAACTATAAGAAAATTTTGAAAAATTAAACAAACCAAATTAACTTTTACTTTTGTCTTGTAAAGAAAATAATTTAAAAAATATGTACTAGTTATCAAATATTTAATCTCAATATGGGGCATTAAGAAGAAAAAACTAAAATGAAGAGGATTGATTCTAAGATCAACGAAAGAATACCTACTGGCTTAGTTTAGAATTGATCCTTGAGCTTGAATTATCCATACAAATTAGTTGTTCACACAAAGCCTCCTCTTTTGTGAACAACTTATTATCTCCGTAGCTTTTGAGTTGTAAGGAAAAAGGAAGAGAAACATAAAACAGAACAGAATCCCTAGAAAGGAATTCATCACAATGTCATAACCACAAAGGATTCACAAATAAAGCTTTGTGAAGGTGTGAATATGAACATGACTGAGCAGTTCTTTTCAACCCAAGCCAAGCGAAGATGAGGGTTTTTGTTATACCAACCCAACGCATACACTAAGCACGTATAGCTCGTGAAAATTTCGTCGTTATTACAGATAAAAAACAACCAACTTTACGGGTCCCGCAAAAGCATCCTTCTTTTTTATTTTTTAAGTTTTCGACTTCTCCTTATCATTAACCCTACCTTTCTTGCTACAGAAATTGGGGAAAGAAAACAAAACAATTTTCTGTACCCGGTCATAGCTGACAAAGAGCAAGTAGGCTTTGCCAGCTCAGACAATTGAGCCACGTGACTGGCCACGAGAATCTTGCGGCCCCAGCAGTATAAAGTAAACTATCAAGCCCGCGTTAACATTTTTCTCACGTGAACTCCCATCTGCTGCCACGTGGATTGAGCCCACCCAAGTACTCAACGGCTTTAACCTCAGTTTTTATTATTAAATTTTGATGCATTTAGTTTTTTTAAAATTGTAAATATTCAATCCTTGTGATGAATATTCCCACCGTTATCAATTATCATCAGTTGCAATTTAGGTTGGCTTTTAGGATGGGAAGAAAGCCATTTGATGAAGTTACAACCTATCTCATATAATTACAATTAAATTATAATGAGACTGAAGCGACTCTTCATCACTTATTTAGCTCCCATCTTTCCATTAACTCATTTGAAAATTTTCAACTGTTATAAATAAATAAATTACACCGCAAACTACAGAATGACTGGGAAAACGTATTAATGGATTGAAATATACTATTTGATTGAACAAATAGTATATAAAATCTAATAACTATAAAGTAGTACAAGCCCACATGTAAGATGGATAAAGTGCACATTATTCAGATTAAATCTCATCTAAATGAAAATAAAATCAATGGTTATTGTAAATGATTTTCAAATTGAGGTGAAGGCTTTCAAAATTTCTGCCTATTATTGTTAAAAGGAGGAAAGAAACCCATCTTTCTTCCCGTGATGAATATGAATATTTAACATAAAATTTCCATTGATTTAGATTTAACTTTCTCTTACAAAAATAGTAGGTTAAAGGCAATAGTAAAATTTAATTTTTTTAAAAAATTAAATAAACTCCTAAAACTTTTGATGTTTATAAGTTAACTTAAATTGTTTCTCATAAAATCATCTTTTTATTAAAAAAATTATTAAAGTTAATATGTAAAAAAAGAAAATTTTATTTATATAATAAAAATTTAAGATGCACAAGAGTGAATTTTTATGAGTAGATATTAAATTAAGAAATTATAATTTTTTATAAAAGTTTTAAATGTTAAACCATACCAAATGAATAAAAGATAAATAAAAAAAGACTTGATGCAAATTTGTTTTCATTTCAACGGGAGTGGCAACGGGCCTAGCCTGCACGGTCTACCACGAGCTCACATAGGCTAGATTCGGACAACTCGTTGCCTGATTCGGGATAACTGCTTTGTTTTTTGTTGTTTTAAATTAAAAATAAAAATAACTTTTTTTTTTGTAAAATAATATCTTTTTTTATAACCTAAGTCTAGTTTAAAGTTTAATCAAATCGTTAATTTCGGACTAAATCGAACCGGCCTGATTGCCAAACTTAGTTTTCAAGGGAAAGCCAACCTTACGGAGAATGCGACAGGAGGGGCAAATCCGTCCGTATAAGTAAATAGGGCCCACATCTGACATGTGGACACATCATTCGTATTAAAAACACCCCATCACCACCCACATGGCACCATTTCATATATCCTCCCTTCGCTTCTCATTTACACGCGTTGCTTTCTCTTATGCTATTTTCAAGTTCACCCATTTGTTGGGGTTTCTTTCGCTTTTCTTACTTTTGTATTTTCTTCTAAGGTTAAAGAGTTTATGATTTAGTGAGTTGGTAGGGAGCTTTTCTAATTTTAGTGAGGTCATGAGTTTGAATATTTTTTATGTATGTAGTTGTTTAAAATTTGAAGTCAGAGTTTTGCTTCTCGTAAAGAACCTATCCGACTTGAGTGAAAATTAGTCTAAATGTGGAATATCTTAAAATTGTCTCCTCATAATTAAAACTCGTCTAAAATATCTCGTGGGCAACTAAAAAAGAGTTTCTGATTTACACAATTTTAGTTTTAATTAAAAACTGTTCTTTTAAAAAGCAAGAATGAATTAATAATATAAAGCAATATATAATCCCTTTTACGTGGTCCAGAAAATTATTGATTTATCATTTTAAATCTGCCTTTTTAATTTCATTTCTTTTTCTTTTGACTTATTTGCCAAATCGTAAAATGTTGTTTTCTTGTTTTCACTTTGCACGCTGATTCAAAGAAAAGGAAAAGATTTTGTTATGATGAGATTAAAGGAGGGTTACCTTGTTAACCACGTCGTCTGTAGCTATCAAACTCTATAAATATCCTTTTTCTCTCCCTCCTTACCTTCCCTTGTTTTCTCTTCATCTTCTCTCTCTCTTTGCTCATGTAGGTTATCTCTGCGACTACCCTTGTTTTCCTATATAGCTGATTCCTTCTTCTTCTTCTTCAGGTTTCTACGTTCTATCTTACACCTGATACACCTTTTTGGCCCTTCTTAGTACTGTTTCCCTTTTTTCTTGGTTCTTCAGGTTTATTTTTGATCTGAAAACTCCATTTCCAGACACCTAGTTCTTGTTTGGTTGATAAGAAAGGAGAGGAAATAAAAGAAAAAGAAAGGAAAGGTCGTGGATAAGGTATGCTTTGTTCTGGTTCTGATTATCTTATATTTTCTTTTTCTTGTTTCCGCTTTTAAGTTTCGTGTGCAATGCTGTTCTAATCCTCACCAATATAATGGATAAAGACGAACCCTTTCGTGAGATCTGCGTTTATCCTTTTTCTACCTCTCGTTTTGTTGGACATGCAAGGGCCTATGATCGAATATGAAAGCGTTTTGGGTTTTGCAGCTTCAAGTTTACAACTTTTCGTATTGATTTTGAAAATGAAGCCTTTTGATTGGTGTCGCTCTGTTGTCTAAAGAGTGAAATGCCCAGTTTATGTTTTCTTTTTTTTTCTGTCTTCCCCTTTTTGGAATTGTAAGCCAATGGATGTATGACTTTTGAATGCGTGTGGTTTTTGATTAAAGGATATGGTGTCCTTATTTTAACAGTGCAGGATCTCTTCTCGGATAGATGTATTTAACGTTTATTATAACAAACCATGGGAATTGATATGGGCAGCCCATTTGTTTATCGTTTTCGTATTAACTATGAAGCAGTGTTTTGTCGTCTTCTTTTTAGCGAGGTACTAGGTAAATCTGTTGGGGTTTGGAAAGTGCTCAAATCGTTTCCTATTGGTGTAGCAAGTTGGCTTTTAAATATGGGGTACGCCCTCTATTTATGCTCTGATAGAGATAATGCTTTAATTGTATCCTGATTTTCTTTAATAATAAATTCAACGTAGCATTGTTTTCTTTAATATATATAATGCAAAATGACCTCTGGTTTTGTTTTCGTTTTCAATTCCTCTTATGTGGTTTGGAGTCCAAGTTTAAGGTCGTTTTGTTAGTTGCAGTGTCTTCTCATTGTAGGGAAAATGATATTTTCAATTTCCTATATGGTACTTAATTGGTTTGTTTAAGAACAACGGCAGAACCTTGAAAGTGATGCATTAGATCTATAAGTGGAACAACTTTTCTGCTGGCCCACGTAGACCCCGCTTATATTTCATCAAAGACGTATGATCAGCGCACCGTATGAAGCTAAGCGTTATCGCGAGGAAAATTACAATTTTTATTACTATTATTAACCATCTGTAGTTTCATAATACCTGGAAACATCCTATGTTCTAGGTGGAATAAATTTATAGTCTGATTAATCAAAACTATAGATTTAATTAAATATTTATTAGCACGATCCAGTCCCGCGATGCTGTTATTTTTATATGTATACCTTTTTATTATTTTGTTTCTTTGGTGAATAATATTAGTTGTCATCGCAAGTTATTTTTATATGTATACCTTTTTTAAATTTGGGTTGTTCAACAAACCATAGGTGTAGAATCATCTTGCAAATGCATTTAAATTTATTTATTTTTCCTGTAGTTGGAAGGATTACCAGGACTTTGAAGATTAAAACGACAGTCAATCCTTAATGATAATATGTTGCTTCTAAACTTTAGTTATTTTCTCAAAACATCTTCACTGCAAAGTTTTTTTTAAGGAATTAACTTTATTAATCTGATCTTGGAGCATCAAGCCCCTCTACTGCTGACAGATGCTGCAATTAATAGGAGTTCACCTCTCAAAGCTTCTTACAGTTATCGATGTGATATTTTGTTGGTTTCCTGAAGAGTGATAAGAGTAGCTGAGACATTGATTTGGACATTTAAGAAAAATGGAAAATTTTAGTTTATGTTGACAGGGCAATATTCTTGGGAATGAACATGCCTCTTTGGTAATTCTTTGATGAACAGATAAACAAATCATCTTTCTCGGACACACACCATCAAATTTCGAGCCATAGTTTTCCAAATGGTGTTCAGCCACTTGATCTAAATGCAGTGTAGCTTTGAAGATGAGAAGGTGTGATTTCAATCTTTATTTCTGATTCAGTATGCCTTCATATTTTGAAGCAACTTAAATGCAACTTTGCTGGTATTAGCAGTTTTCAGGGAGTCTACACTTGATGGACTGTTTTCCCAGCAGCAGTGACAAGAAAACTTTAAAGAGGTGGTTTTTTATTGATAAGAGGGTTGGCTAAAAAGGTTTCTGCCCAAGATACAATACCTGTTTGGCTAACTGCAATCTAGGATCATTCACTTAATTTGATTGCAAATTAAGTTTCAAGTAATCCGAATCTGATGGATGTGAAAGGAAATCATTCATCTCCTGTTCTCACTGATCCAATACCAATAAGCAAGTCGAAGCTCAGCATCCATTCTAATATGTTGTCTTACCCACAAACGGGACCATCGTTCTCCTCTGGCAAGTATATCGGCATCTCCAGGAAGAAGCCAGCAAAACTAGATGATGTTCGCTCCAATGGGTGGCTGGATGCCATGATATCCTCATCACCCCCTCGGAAGAAACTCAACAAAGATTTCGGTGTTGAGGTTTCTTCGGATGATGCTGACACTGCTTACCGCTCCTGGATGGTATGCTTTCTTTGTTTTTGATAAATTTATTTGATTTAGTATATAGGCCGTATACTGTTTAATTTACTGATGTTCAGCAAAACTTTACGGTTCTTTCTATATTTTTGCGCGTCTTAATATTTGCCTCTTTCAACCTGATTCCTGTCTTTTGTTTTTATAATTTGGCAGCTCAAACATCCATCAGCACTGAACTCATTTGAGCAAATGACAGGTTTTGCTAGAAACAAGAAAATAGCCATCTTTCTAGATTATGATGGGACACTTTCTCCAATTGTGGATGATCCAGATCAAGCACTAATGTCAGATGATGTGAGGATTGTGCAGACTTCCTTATAATCTTAATATGTAATTTTACATTTGTTCATCTTTACCGCCTTGCGTGCTTGCAATGATTGAGATAATTATTTTTCAGATGCGGATTGCTGTAAGGAATGTGGCAAAGTGCTTCCCAACTGCAATTATTAGTGGAAGAAGTCGTGATAAGGTGGGTGGAGGTTTCCTCATTTTAGAATCTAATCTCAACATATCTGACGTGATTTAGATACCATTTGGTAGCCATTATGGTTATATAATGCTTCTAAGTTTTCCAGGTCTTTGAGTTGATAGGACTAACTGAACTCCATTATGCTGGTAGTCATGGAATGGACATCATGGGCCCCATCAATAAGAGGATGTCCAGTGACCATCTAAATTGTATTGAATGCACTGACCAACAGGTATAAGATGACTGTTCTTATGCAACTTTCCAGAGAATATTGAGTTGAAATTCCAGACATTTTCTGCTGAACTCCTGGTTGCAAACTCATTGACGTGTGGTTCCTATTCTGCTTAAATTGACAGGGCAAGAAGGTTAATGTTTTCCAGCCCGCTAGAGAATTTATACCTATGATCGATGAGGTGCATGATTGTTTTAATTTGTACAGAGCTGCTGGTAGATTTAGAAGGGTGTTTAATCTGAATCATCTTATTTTACTTGCAGGTTTTTAGAGCCCTTGTCGAGAATACTAAAGGTATCAAAGGTACAAGAGTTGAGAATCACAAGTTTTGTACCTCTGTACATTACCGCAATGTAGAGGAGAAGGTATTTAAGAACACGAAGACTTGGTTTTCCAGATTAGAAGTTTATCTCTACTATTTGTACAGTCACATTAAAAATATGTCGTGTTTTGGATCTACTTCAGAACTGGCCTGCAATTGCACAATGTGTTCATGATATTCTAAAAGAGTATCCTCGTTTAAAATTAACACATGGTCGGAAGGTATGTTTGTTTGCAAGACTTGTTCACCTTAAAATCAATTTATTTCTTCTTTTCAATAATTAAACATCATTTTTGTTTGGCAGGTTTTAGAAGTCCGTCCTGTAATCGACTGGAACAAGGGGAAAGCAGTTGAATTTCTCCTTGAATCTCTTGGTACATTTTCATAGTTATTGGTGAACTCTTCAGAAATAATTGTAATCTTTATATTAAAAATTCTGTTCTCATGGATATCATCTTAAAATTCTGTGGTGCAGAACTAAGTGATAGGGATGATGTTCTCCCAATTTACATCGGTGACGATCGCTCTGATGAAGATGCCTTCAAGGTAAGTAAGTTGGTGTATCCTGTTGGAGTTTGAGGGAAACAAAAAAAAAAAAACTGATTGACCCCTGGTTATCGTGTTAGGTACTGAGGGAAGGGAATCGAGGTTATGGTATTCTGGTGTCCTCTGTGCCCAAAGAAACCAATGCTTCCTACTCTCTGAAGGATCCAACTGAGGTGATATTTTGTGCTGTTTTTCTTTTTCCAATTTCTGGCTTGTCTGATTGTTGAAACTGTAATATTCCACACAGGTTATGCAGTTTCTCAAGTCCCTGGTAGTCTGGAAGAAGATGGAAGGAGTTGGAGTTTCCATGAACAGTAGGAGAAGCATATGACAATCTGCATATAGGCATATATACTTGTTTAATTTCTGAATTTGACAGACATTAATAAAGTGAGCAGATGGTGTAGCTGCCATTTTTGCCTAGCCAGAGTGGACACTCTGGAATTATTGTTTAACAAGTTACTGCAAAGTTGTAAAGCATTTTTACCTGAAAGCACGCTAGCTGTATGGTCCGTTTCATTTTCTTGAGCTTGTTTTTCAATAAAACTGATTTCATCTCTAACCAATTGAGTTATGGGATGTCAAATGAGGTTGAAATTCTACGGACTGGCATCTATTGAATCCTATTTATTGTAATGCTTTTGCTTCGTCGTATCAGCCAGAGCTTTCGAAGAGAAAACAGTATATATGTATACACTACACAATAAATGGTGATAATAGAATCAACGAAAGAGATGATTCTCAAATTCTTAATATTCTTTTTTCTCTAAATTCAGGATGTTACTGATCAAACGACCTTCATAACCAATGGGAAACACTTGTAAGTCCCTGCTGTGGGTTAAACGAGAGAAAGTAAATGCTCTGCTGCTCTGTGCTCGGTAAACTCTTTTGACACTTGTGTTAAAGTTACAACACTACATTGCATGCATTTTGTTGGTCGCCAAAAAGAAAACACAGACTTGATCCAAATGTCGGCCGATTGTGCAAGGAATGATGTTGAATTGAAACCCTCATATATGTTAAAGAAGTTGGAATAAACGGTGTCATTGAGTCTTGCCGAATTTCATCCATCTCTAGTAAATCATATAACAGTGTTCCTCCCGCTAAGACTCGAAATTCTGCTTTATATCCAAGTTAATAATGTGAACAGAATGTGAATGGCAAGAATTATGACTATCAAAATGAATTTAATAACAAAAATAATGTCAAGACATTTGTGAACATCATATGTATTCAAATTATACGTTATAAATATCTCTATGATTAATATAAAGATTTATTGGCATAATATTAATGCAAAGCATTTTTTATGCATGTCTTGTATCTATATTTGTTTATGTAATTAACTCTCGTTTTTCATTATGATATTAGAGACATGTTCTTTTGCAAAATTTTATAGTTTTTAACAACTTTAAAATCCTTTTTGAAGAACCTTTTAAGATTTCTTAAAAAATTGTTAAGAATCCCACCTTGAGCAAGTAAAGAATGTTAAAATAGTTTATAAATATATAACAAACTTCCCTTTAGAAAGTATGTTTTAGGATAGAGTTAATCCCAAATTTATCATAGCATGCATGAGAGTCTAAACTTGTCTCAATAGTTTGAAGTAGTGCTCAGCCTATTGTAACCGTTTGCCCAATGTGTCCATTAGAAATCCAGCTCTGCTCTGGGTTAAGGGGGTGTCAAGAATCTCATATTGAGCAAGTAAATAATGTTAAAATAGTTTATAAATGTATGGCAAACTTCTCTTTAAAAGATACCTTTTGGGGTGAAATTAAGCCCAAATTTATCAAAATTGAAATGCAATTTTAATATTATTTCCGTCAAATCTAAAAATCAATTTCCGTTCATTACACTATCAAGTAATTGGTGCATCTAGTTTGAATTTCCTTCAATTTGTTATTTTTCATTTTCAAAGATTTGTTGAAGGAAAATATTTATTTAAAATTCTTAGGAATCATTATTGAACCATAATAATGAAAAGGAAAAAGGTTCAATAAAAACCAAATGCTAGTCATTACTTTTAAGTTTCAATTCTTAATTCTGTTGAACCAAATAGACATTAGGTCTTGGACCTTCAAGATAGTTTATGGGATTGAAGAATATTTACAAAAGATTTACTCTTAAACCAATCAAGCTAGGCAATTTGAAATAGAATTTGAAGCTATAAGAATTAGTCAAAGACATGGGGATATGAATATGTGGAGTTTCTACTTTGTGGACTACATAATACATGATAACAAAATTCTATGGTTTAGGCAACCCTATGAAGAAAGAAATGAATCATAATAGAGTCATACAATTTTGTTATAAATGGTCAAAATTTGAGAATGTGAGAGTCAATATCATTAGGTGAGAAATTATGGCAATGAATACGTATCAATGTGCTTATCTTGGAGGAAACTCAACTAAATGCATAAGCCATGTTAGATGTTAGATGTTAAATTTTATTTTATTTTTTCTTTTCACCTCAAGTAGAGTTGGCAAATAGATTTGAGTTCAATTAGAGCCAACAAAAATTTGATTTGATCGAAGTTTAAAGTAGTTTCAAAATTAAAAGCGTCAGTGCAGCCCAAGTCTAATGGTCAAATTTTAAAATAATATCATTTCGGGTCAAACTGAGCCGAATAGCTCAAACATGATTGAACCTCTACCTAGCCCAGGTGCAAACATTGCAGTGAAACTAAACACATATAATCTCATTGTAAGAAGACGAAATTCCGTAGCTACTGTAAAATGTTAGGCCATATTATTCTTACATGCAAATTATTAAGATGCAAATAAAGTCAGCTAGCATAATTTACAATCAGTCCAATATAGAAAAGAAGGATCCAACATAACAGAAGTCAACTTTTGCAAGAACTAATACAACAAATGTTAAAATACCTACTGTAATCAAAACTTCCATGTGTTATGTCTTTTTCTGTCTCTAATGTTGGTTTATCAGGTAAAAGAATTAAATCAACCCCTTGGTTTATTAATTATGGTGAATTCAGTCTCATGCTTGGGCAAAAACACGTCTTTTTTTAAACCTTAAATCGTATCTCACTACATCAAAAACGACAGATAGTAACAGGTGATAAGTGCTATTAAATATGAATGGTAACACTAATGAGTATGCTATGACAGCCCATGTTACTAAAGA
>JANPWT010000247.1:38207367-38226123 GCA_024678245.1 Erythroxylum densum | reverse complement strand
GATGGATGCAACTAGTGAATATTCCACAGTGAATAAAAATCACTAAGATGCTAGAGATTTAATCTCTACTATGATTGCCAATTCTCTCAATTTGACTTAAATGAGACTTATCTTTAAGAATAGTAAATGAGATAGATGTGTCTAATATTAAATAAAAAAAAATTCTAATTTAACTTCTCTTGTTTAATAGATGGCGATGGGAAAATTGCAAGAAGTTAAAGGTTATTGGAACTGGGCCACTTATAACTAACCAATCAATATGTATTCGACACTTTAAGATGATAATCAATTGCATGTTATGTAGTTAAAGGATTTCCAGGTCCACCAAAAGGAGAAATGGTCCTTACTCAAACATTTATAACCCAAGATAGAGGGATCACCTAACCTCCCCACCAAATTTCTAAAATTTTCATAATTGACCAATGATTCTACTACAATAGCTTACCTTAAAGTCATTTATGTTGCTTAAAGATATAGTTAAAGTAATTGTTACTAAATCAAAATAATTTCAAAAAATATCAAGCATTTAAAAATTTGAAAAATTAATTAGTCAACTGGTATCATCGGTTGGTAAAATGGAGATTACGGTAAGTTTTATTTGTAGCCCATTGTTAAACTAAAATAAAATGTAAGTACAATCTCCCTACGAAGTGGGAAAGAGTTGAAGCAAACTAGAAGAAGTTGAAGAATAACTCACGATCACCCTTTAAAGGAGGAGACAAAAAATCGAGTGACAACTCCCTAACAATAATTCAATCAACCCAAGATGGTTAATGAAGAACAACCAAGAGCATTGATGACCAAACCTCTATTCTCTGAAAGATTTGTCAAATCCAAGAAAGAGAAGGAGGAGAAGGCAATTCTTAAGAACTTTTTTCAGATAGAGGTAAACATTTCCTTACTTGATGTAATAAAACAAGTACCTCACTGTACAAAATTTCTCAAATAATTAAATATGCATTAAGAAAGGTTAATTTAAAGGTAATGAAAGGGTAAGTCTAGGGGAAATTTTGTTACCTATTCTCTAAAGAAAATTGTCCCCTAAATGCAAAGACACTTGTACATTCAATATCCTATGTAGACAATGTTGAAAAATAAGAAACTTATGTGTGATTTGGGTGCTTCAATTGATGTTATGCCTTTGTATATTTATAAATCTTTAAAAGTTGGTTTATTAAAAGAGATATGTATGGTCATCTAACTCACCAATAAATATGTATACCTTATGAGAGTCTTGGTAATGTTGTTGCTTGCAACCAAATTAATATCAACTTTAGTAATGAAATATATAGTTAGTGAAGAGTTGAGATCGTTCCTACAAGGAATCTATTGGTAAGTGTTTCACGAGTTAAAACTAAAACAAATTAGGGGGATCCAATTAACATGATTTTAAGAAATTAAAATTGACAAAAATTAGAAATAAACAAAAATAATCAGATCTGGAAAGTTAATGAATAAACCTTAGTTTCGGGTCACCTACGTTATCAACCTAGTATAGATCATCGATACAAAATTAAGTCCATTAACAAATACTCATTAAATGGTATTCTTTATTAGGATTAAATAAATAGAAACATGCATTCTAATCACTCTTATTAACTAATAACTTAGGTATGATGTTAAGTTTGATTAATTAATAGCTTTAAAAACTAAAAGAATTAGTGAGCAAGATAGTACACAAACGATATGTATTTAGTCTGGATAAATATCTTTCTTAGAATTTCCAATCCTTAAAGTAAAAGATGGTAATTCTATTTACCACTTTGGATTAGTAAAACTGAACATTAAATCCTACTATTCTGACTGTGAATTAAATCAATCAATTCCTAGTTGCGCAGCCTAGAGATCAATCAATTCAATCATGAAAACTAATACGAAAGACACTTAATATTAGTCAATGAAATAAACTTCATTCAGAAATTCTCACATATAGTAGATGATAACGTTGGCTTCCTTTAACTAGGAAAAAGTATTTAGCTACTCATAATAGTGATGAAACTTGATAGAAAAATAGCAAAACATATGGTCTCCATCTTTTCCCTTTTTCCATAAAGAAACAAAAGCTCCCTAAAACCCAATAAAAATGTGAGAGATGATCTCCCTAAAAGGGTGGTTGTCCTCCATTCTTAAAGTTATTTTATAAGATACACTTCCCCAAAAAATCAGGTAGTAGATCCTCATATAAACAAAACAACTTGATTCCCAAAATAATTATAATCCTAAGTCTATCGAATCTGTTTTCAAATTAGACTTTAATGATAAACTTTTTCTTTGCACGTGCCCACGTTTAGTGAAAAACTTTTCTGCCAGCTGAAAATTTGAATTACCATTGCTTTTCTTACGTCTTTTTGATTTAAATTTAACTCCCATGTGTTCAAAATTGCTTGATAACAATTAAAAAATAAGTCCATTAATTTTAAATAAAAATGTCAACACATTAAAGATATTTATATCCAAAGTTAGCCTAAAAATAATAACCTATCAAAAATTGGGAAAAGTTTTACATTAGTTTCCTGACCTCTCTTTAAGGCCTTTAATAAGAGAAGATAGAATAATAAAGAATTTAATTTTATATGGAAAATTTTATTAGTTGATTTATATCTAAGTTGACTAGATAATTATACATATTTTTATTTTTAAAATTTACATTTAACTTGATTAAAAATAGTAATTTCATTTAAAATTCATTCAAACTAAATATAATAGATTCTGTCATTATTTTTTAGAGTTTCATAATTATAAAAAAAATAGATATTGTATTTTACATAAGTAATTATAAAATTTGTTATATTTTTAATAAATATTATATTATTTATTAAATTAATGTTTTTAATGATGATAATAGACCAAAAATAGTGTCATTAAATTTTCTAGTGTAAAAATTTTATTGCTTAGATATTATTAAATATAAAGATTTTAGTTATCTACTTTGTTTAAGTCTAAGTAATCATATTATTTTACATATATGATGATAAGAAATGAAAAATTATTAATATAATTTTTATGTGGTAGAAGATTAAATATTTTTTTATATTATTAAATAATTAATAGCATATTTAAGAAAGCATGAGTTATTACTTGAATTTAAACTTAAAATTTTATAATAAATCATATTTATAATTAAAATCAAACTCATTTCTTGATTCGAATTAGATAATTTTAAATCTGCTCATCTTAATAAACATACAAATTACTCAAAACTTGTGTCATTAAAATTATGACTTGGACCTATATGCCTTTACAAAATATTGAGTTCTAGATTTAGCTTTATTTCTAAAAATTATGTTGCTCCTAGTCAAAAATTTTGCAATAAAGTGGTAGATATGGAGTTACATAAGCCCAAGAGGTTCGGCTTGTAGTCGAGTACATACGTATATTCTTTTCTTTTGTTTGTTTTTTTTGGTTTCTTCCCGACTTTGAAGTTGTCTTCTGTAGAAGAAGGAGTGGAGAGAATTTTATAGGAGAAAATGATTTCTCAATATTACACTATTTTACGTTTATGATAAGCCTCTTTATATAACATCTCTAAAACCAAACAAAACGATTATAGATTCTTCTAAATTATAACCGCTCAATAACTTAAGTTTGCTAAATTAATTTCTATATAACATAAACTAATAATAACTCTTCTGTTCAAGATTGCTACTTTAACACTCCTCCTCAAACTTGAATCTTTCATCTTCATTCACAATCGGGACAGGTGATTCCCATCATTTTCTTGAACTTCTCAAATAATTCAGTCGTTAGGGGCTTTGTCATAACATCTGCAACTTGATCTTCAGTTCGACAAATTGAAGTTCAATTTCTCCTTGTTTTATGAGTTCCTTAATATAGTGATAACGTATATCAATATGTTTACTTTGGCTAAGATACACAGGATTCTTTGCTAGTGCCATAGATGATTCATAGTCACAACGAATACATGTTGGACCAAATTGATTATGCTTTAGATCCTCTAGTATCCTGCATAGCCAAATTGCCCGACATGCTACTAATGTCACTACTATATACTCAACTTTTGTTGTTGATAGAGCCACCATTTGTTGTTTTTTCAAAGACCATGAGATGACTTCTTTTCCCAAATCAAAAAATATCCATATGTACGTTTGCGTGTTTCAATGTCACCTGCCTAATCACTATCTGTGTAAGCTAATAATTTAAAAGAATCATAATGAGTATAGGATATTCCATAATCTTATATTTCATTTAGATAACGCAAAAAAAATTTATTACTTACAAGTGTGATCGACATGGTTTCTCCATGAAATGACTTATGAGCCCAACTCCACAAACAATGTCAGGCCTAGTGGATGTCAAATAACGTATACTTCCGACTATACTTTTGAAGTAGTTTAGATTGATAAGTTCTCCTCTACCTTTTTTTTTCTCTCCACACATTCTGCAATAGGCATTCAAATTGGTGAAGCTGTATCGATCTTAAATTTCTTTAAGATATCAATGGCACATTTCTTTTACGAAACAAATATGCCATCAATAGTTTATTGTACTTTAACACTAAGAAAGTATGACATAAATCCCATGTCCGTCATCTTAAACTAGTGTGCTATGACATCTTTAAACTCTGTAAACATCACCTTACTATTCCCAATAAATATGAGGTCATCTATGTATAAAAATAACATCAAAATTTCACCACTTTCCTTTGACTTGACATATAAAGTGTGCTCATGAGGACATTATAAAACCCATCTTATTGTAAATACATATCAATACGAGAATATAAAATACGAGGTGCTTGTTTCAAACCATACAAGGCTTTTCTTTAAGCAGTAGACTTTGTTCTCATCTCCTTTCTTGACAAAACCAAGCAATTGATCCACATAAACATCTTCTTGAAGTACTTCATTCAGAAAAGATGATTTAATATCCATTTGATTAACTTTCCACTTATTTTGGGCAGAAAGAAACAAAATCATTGAACTGTGTCCATTCTTGAAACTAGAGCAAAAACTTCAAAATAATCAATTCCCGACTTTTGTTTGTAACCTTTAACCACCAATCATGCTTTATAGCGATCAACTTCACCATCAGGTCTATACTTCTTTTTGTACACCCATTTGACTCCTATTGACTTCCTTCCAACTAGTAGAGAAGTCAAGTCCTAAATATCATTCTTCTTGATGGATCGAATCTCCTCCTTTATAGCTTGGATCCATTTCTCATCTACTATTGCATCATCAAAAGAAACTGGATCACAATTTGCAAATAAACAAAAAAACTTGACAAGGTACCATCGTTCAACTCGTCATCATTGTCCTCATCTCTCCCTAACACATAATATTGCAATCGTGCTGGTATTACATGAGTCCTTTGAGGATGAATTGATGGTCTTGTATATGTTATTTTAGAAGGGATATTGATTGGCGATGGTGATAACATAGAAACGTGACTTAAAAATTCCCCGTTTGTTGATGCTTCACTAACAATAACACTACTAATGTTTTGATTCCATTTCCATTTTTCATCTTCAACAAATTGGACATCCCTACTTATGATAACCTCCTTAGTCTCTGGATTATATAATTTATAACCCTTTGTCACATCAATGTAGCCAATGAAGATGCATTTTTGACTTTTGTTGTCAAGCTTCTTTTTTTTTCATTAGGTATATAGGCATATGCAACACACCCAAGTACTCGCAAATGAGAAACATTTGGCTTGTTCCCACTTTATGCTTCTTCTAGTGTCCTTCCATAAACACTTCTTATGGGACACCTATTCAAAATTTAAACAGCACAAGAAACAGCTTTTACCTAGAAACTTCGACAAATATGTAGTCTTCAACAGACTTCTAGTTATCTCAAATATTGTTCTATTATATCGTTCAACTATACCATTCTGCTATGGAGTATAGCTAGCAGTTAACTCATATCGAATTCCTTCTTTCTTACAATAGTCATTGAATTCGTTTGATGTAAACTCTCCTCCTCCATCTGATCTCAAAGTCTTTAAATGAAATTCACTTTGTTTCTCAACAAGGGCTTTAAATTCTTCGAACTTGTTGAAAGCTACAGATTTTTCATTCAGAAAATAAATCTATAATTTTCTGGTAAAATCATCCACGAGCAGTAAAAAATACCTTTTGTTACTGACAGATTCTACCTCCATTGGTCCACATATGTCAATATGAACCAGCTCTAATGGTTGCTTTGCCCATCTTGACTTTCCGATTGGAAATGAGTCTCGGTGATGCTTTCCGAGTATACATCCTTCACATGGGTTATTGGGGGAATCAATTAGAGGAAGACCAGTCACCATGTGCTTCTGTGCTAACAATTCAAACCTCTGAAATTCAGATGACCAAATCTAAGATGCCAAAGCTAGTTGCTATCTTTCACCATTGCTTGCAAATTCATCAATGTCCTCGTCTGGATATACAAAGGAAACATATGGTTCTTCATCATTTTCACCTTTTTAATAGTTTTGTCATTTTTTTTCTTTGATTTCACAAACCCCATCTATGATATGAATTTGGTGCCTTGTTTTTCGAAAGTTGACCCAAGCTTAACAAATTCCAATATAACCCAAGTACATAGAACATGTTAGCAATAGTAACATTAGTGCTATCTTTTGATTGTATACTAACGTCACCTTTACCCATCAAGAAGATTTTGGATTTATTGCTGAAGCTCATCTCTCCTCCCACTGTGTCAAGATACCAGATATTATTGTTTTCTGCCTTTGGACTTTGTTTGCAAGTAAGGACCAGATTATCCTCCACTTCTGCTACATTGTCTTGCTCTCCACCTTGTAATTTTGTTTGACATTCTGATGCATAATGCCCGAAACGTTGGCATCTATGACATTGAATTTGGGATTTGTCCCGTATAAAATTTGATCTCCCATATAAAGAATTGTTTTTTCCGATCTTGTCTATTTAAGACAAAATTATTTCCTCTTTCGCGACCGCGACTGTGGTCACCTTTATATCCACTACGGTTGAATATATTTGCGTTGCTTTGTAAAGCATGCTTATTGGTCCATTCGTTGCTTCTGTGAAGACAGAGAACCAATAACCTTTCAACTGTCATTATCAAAAAATCAGGCCCTTCTTCAATAGAAGGCATAATAGAATCAAACTTTGAAATTATGGATTGTGTAATTTTCTTCACAACCTGTTGATCATTTATAACTTCACCATTAGCATGCATTTGGTTAACAATAAATTGAACTCAATCAAAATAGGTAGCAATAGATTCTGATACATTCATTTCTGAGATTTTTGAAATCTCCACAAAGTTTTTGTAATCGAACTTGTCTAACTCTTTCTTCTCCTTTGTACGATTTCTGAAGAATATCCTATGCTACGTGAGACATTTCAGTCAATGATATTTTCAAAAATACTGTTTCCTGCTAGATTGCAGAAAAATAGAATACAATGCTTTTTGATCTTTCTTACGAGTTTTTAATAATGCATCCTGCTCCTCCTTTTTGAGTGACTCAATTATTGTTTTCCACCACATCTCACACATCTTGATAGTGGAAAAATACTTTCATTTGGACAACCCAATCATCGCAATTGCTTGCAATTAACTTTGGAAGTGGCAGTTGGAATGAGTTGCTTGATGTTGCCATACTAAATTGTAAATATTGTGAAGATTGTGACTCTGATACCAAATGTAGGAGTGGAGATAATTTATAGGAGAAAATTATTTCTCTATATGGCACTGTTTTACACTTCTAATAAGCCGCCTTATATAACATCTCTAAAACCAAACAAAACGATTACAATTTCTTCTAAATTATAACCGCTCAATAACTTAAGTTGTTAAATTGATTTCTACATAACGTAAATTAATAATAACTCTTCTATTCAAGTTTGATACTTCAACACTCCTCCTTAATTTTGAATCTTTGGTCTTCATTCGCAATTAGGACAAGTAATTCCCAGCATTTTTTTGAACTTCTCTAATAATTCGGCCTTGATGTGTCATAATTTTAGCATAGGAAGTGGATTCAACAATGTGGTAGAGTTCATGAAGAATGCTCATTCTCACGAGGAATCTTAATTCTTGATTGTTGTCAGCTACTTTATAAAATCGTTGATGTTACGGTTAATAATATAGACTTGAATTCCAAATGCCTCTCAACTATATATCCTTCGATTTTTTGTGAAGCTCTGAAAGCCAATGTCTATGAAGTTTCCAACCCCAGATTGATCTGTAATTAAAATTTAATTCTTTAATAAAAAGAAAAAGAGAGAAATGTTATAGATGAGTGATGCACAAAAAGAGAGACATTTTTATCTACAATTGGTCGGATTGAAATCTTTCCTAAACTACGTACTAGGTATTTATCATTTCATGTATCCAATTACAAGAATTTCTTTTAAGAATTAAGAGGCACGCCGTCATATATGAAATGGGGCTCTAACTTTGGATCAAACTTGACTTAAGGATGACTATAATTTGCATTTAGGTTTGTGCCGGTTCCTTTTACATCATTGAACAAAACCAACTAGCCTCATAGTTCACTAGCATTCCCCTTACTTTTACCCGGAAAATTTTTAAAGATAAATGTATATACTGCATCGTCAAACCTAGTTACTGAGGAGTGGCTAGTGGCTAGTGGCTAGTGGCTACTCTTTCTTGATTACAAACCTAGTGCATAACTTTGCATATGGCTACACCATAGCAAAGTCAGGGATAGGGAATCTCTCTCTTTTTAGTTTTAGATTTCTTATTTTTATGTATTTCATGCCTGTTTTCTTACCCGAGGGGAGGGCCTTTTTGGCTCGTAAATTTTCTTTACCATTTATCTTGCAACCGTGAATCAATTTTGGCACTTTGGTGCCTCTTTTTCTTTATTGGGTGTTGACCATCATACGACACACTGCTGTGCTGTCTTCCAAATGGTTTTGTTTTGAAGTTGTTTGACTCAACAATTTATGCCCTTATAAAGCATCCGTTGTTCCCCTCAACCTCAATAGTGTTTAAGAGTAGATACGCTTCCTTACGAGTAGACTTGTAAGATTTGTTTCCTGTAATAACCATTCTTTCTAAATAATCATTAAGCCCTTCACGTTTAAGGAAAGTAGCGGAACGGAAAAGAAAATTTTGAATTTAACTCTTATTTCTTATTTCGTTTAAATTTACTTAGATTCATAGCTTTTAATTTTCATAATGTCTTTTATTTTTGAAGCAGGAGAGAATTGGAAAATCTTCAATCATGGTATCAACTATTTTAATTATTTGCCCACGCGGAAAGTAAATGCGAGTCGTTGCAGTCGCATTTCATTTCAGCCAGCCAATTGCTGCCGAAATTGCGGCAAAGTGATGGTAACTTTAATAATTAGATTTAGTTCCACGCCACAGCTTGAGATTGATTGATTTTTTTAATCATTTTTGGTATTTAAAATATTGTAAAAAGTAATTACTTAACTCTGGTCAAATGATACAAGAAAATTGAAATAGAGAAAGAGAGAGAAAGAGTCGTTATGTATTTGTATATATATATAATAAAACTTATATATGAAACGACTAAATAATGAGATATCATTATTTAGTAAATAATGAGATATCAACATTGCGAAATCATAATGAGATTGCCATAAAAGTGTGGTCGGGTTAGTAAATGGCTCAGCGGTACCCCTGATCTGATGATAGCAATAAACAAAACATACTAACATAGGACCAGCATACATGCCTTTTGGCATCTCGAGGGTAACTATTTGCTTATAAGCGTCTCTGTCCTGAATCCTGATTGATAGCCATAGCTCAAGTTCTTAGACGACTGCCCGTTGGCATCCCCTGTCCAAGTTACTATTCCTCACGTAAGCCACGGGTCTTTGGTTGTTGGACGACAATGCTCAAAATTTACACTGCACATTCCTGTTAGTTATTTATAAATAATATACGCTATGCACTTAACTAAATCTATTTTACGCGAGAATGCTGATTGATTCCCTTCCCTTCCCAGTTCCCACCCTCTACTTGCTGACTATTGGCAGTGACCCACAAAAAATTAGAACAAAGTTTGAGGATCAGATAGAAAAATAAAAAGAACAATCCCTCAAAATTTTGCGCTTTTTTACACCTCAGTTCCAAAACAAGAAGCGAGATAGGGCCGTTTTCTGTTGCCAACGCCAACCTCCCTTTCCGCTCAGAAGACAGTCTCTCCATAAAGTCACTCTCTAGCTACTCCTTAGAGGCTCCCTTTTTTTTCTTCCATCTGATTATGTAAACACTCGGACAAAGTATAAGCTAAAGAGAAAGTTGATTTCTTTTTTGTTTTCTCTTCTGGTACTGAAGCGCCAGCAATGAGCTTTAAAGAAATGGTTTTCAGTGGGATCTTTGCTTGGTTTCTTATCCACATTTGCTTGCTAGTGACCTTGTGTTCTGCATTAGATCCAACGGTGACTTATGAGTTTGAGGTCTCCTACATCACTGCCTCTCCCCTTGGTGTGCCTCAGCAGGTTAGTGCTACTGGATCTCTCTGTTTTTCACCTTTTCTTTTTCCACTGTCTTTTCTCGCTGTTTTTCTAACTAGACCTTTTATGAGGTATTCTCACTTTTTTAAAACATGGGTATCCTTGAAAATCTCCAATGTTTCAACCTTTACGTCCAGATCTGCTAAAATTTGCTTGCTTGCACACAGTTTCAGCTTGAAGCCGTACACTTGGTTTGTATGGTTTAAATGGTTTTGCAACTAATGATGAGCTTTCATGCGGAGTTTGTGCTCAAATGTTTCCAAATTTGAACTACTTTGCAGGTAATCGCTGTAAATGGAAAGTTTCCTGGTCCTACTATAAATGTCACAACAAACAACTATGTCACCGTTAATGTTCGAAACAAGTTGGATGAAAACCTTCTTATGCACTGGTAGGATTTTCCAACTTCTTAGACGTTCCGATGATGGGAACATATGGACGAACTTATTATTGTACTTAATTACTCGAGAGTTTAAAGAGAACTTTAATGACAGGGTCTGATATAAGTACCATTCATTAATTGAAACTTGGATGGATTTGCTAGGTCTGGAATTCAACAAAGGAGAAGCTCGTGGCAAGATGGGGTTCTTGGGACTAATTGTCCAATTCCTCCAAAGTGGAACTGGACTTACCAGTTTCAGGTTAAGGATCAGATTGGGAGTTTCTTTTACTTTCCTTCTCTCAATATGCAGAGAGCTTCAGGTGGATATGGGGGCTTAATTATAAATAACCGGGATATTATTCCGATTCCCTTTGATACCCCTCGCGGGGACATCGTGATCTTGATTGGTGATTGGTACAAGAAAAATCATACGGTTAGTATATGAAATGTTCACTTTTTGAGTGTTAAATTTTGTTAGAAGTTAAAAACTCACCTTGTTTGATGCTTATGTAATTTGGCGATGTTCAGGGTTTGAGGAAGACTCTTGATGCAGGGAAAGACCTAGGGATGCCAGATGGAGTTCTTATAAATGGCAAAGGACCTTATCAGTATAATACTACTCTTGTTCCTGATGGCATTGACTATGAAACTATTGAAGTCCACCCAGGTAATTATCATGCTTGCTAGATGTTTGTTGAAAATCTGTTTATGTTTTTGTTTCTGTTATTGTTTTTCTTCCTTGAACTTGTATGTCCCTCCTAAGCAAACACATTTTATTTTATTTTTATTTTGGATCTTTGAGTGTCTTAGTTAGGAATATGCACGCCATCCTAAGTGTTAGCAGTTTGTATACTAGGCCCCATTCGGGGTGACTCTGCTCATGAATAGCAATATTGTCAGCATTACTTAGTGTCTATATACTTCGCAACATATTAAATTTTGTTCTGCTACATATTGTGTATCACTACACTCTTCTGTGAGGCTGCTGGCTTCATTCTCAAAGCTTAAAGGCCCATTTGAACTGACAAAAATTGTTGTATTTTACAGGAAAAACCTATCGTCTTCGTGTGCACAATGTTGGTACCTCAACTAGTCTGAATTTCAGGATTCAGGGCCACAATCTTCTTTTAGCTGAATCAGAGGGATCATATACTGTGCAGCAAAACTATACCAGTTTAGATATACATGTAGGACAGTCATATTCTTTTCTGGTTACAATGGATCAGAACGCAAGTACTGATTACTACATTGTAGCTAGTGCAAGGTTTGTTAATGAATCACAATGGAAAAGGGTTACTGGTGTTGCCATTTTGCACTATACTAATTCCAAGGGCAAGGCAAGAGGTCCTCTTCCTGATCCACCTAATGATGAATTTGACAAAACCTTCTCAATGAATCAAGCAAGATCCATCAGGTTAGCTTCAGTTGCCTCTCAAATGCACTGTCACATTGAAAATTCAATAACTTTTGCAGCAGTTGTACTAGTTGAGAAGAATGTTGACAGTAGGGAGTGGTTAAATCCTTGAATTTTCTAATGTGCATCTTTTCTTGTGTATCATATTGTAGTTTGCAGAAGTTCATATAGTTTCTATAGATAAAGAAACCAATATTCTGAGTTGATAATTTGCATCACCATCAATCCATTTATACATCTATGAGCTCTGGGGCCCAGTTGACTCAATTGGGGGATTCTGTTGTCAAATTATACAGGTGGAATGTCTCTGCCAGTGGTGCACGACCAAACCCCCAAGGTTCGTTCAGATACGGGTCAATCAATGTGACTGATGTTTATGTGTTGAAAAACAAGCCACCTATGATGATTAATGGGAAAAGAAAGACAACTCTTAGTGGTGTATCCTTTGTCAATCCTTCCACTCCTATCAGGCTTGCGGACCAACACAAAGTGAAGGGAGTCTATAAGCTTGATTTCCCCAAAACGCCCATTGCTGGACCACCAAAAATGGGAACATCAGTTATAAATGGAACATACAGAGGCTTTATGGAAATCATTCTGCAGAACAATGAAACCAAGATGCAGAGTTATCACCTGAATGGATATGCAGTTTTTGTTGTTGGGTAGGAACTTATCCATGCTTACTACTCTTCAGTTATCTACAATGTACAAAATCTTTGATCTTATACCTTAAATCACTTGTACTTGACTCAATTCAGGATGGATTATGGTGACTGGACTGAAAACAGCAGGGGCACATATAATAAGTGGGATGGTGTTGCACGTTCTACAGTACAGGTCTGTTATTAACAATGTTTTATGCCCTGAAGTTTTTCGGTCCTTCAAAATTTCCATGGGTTCAAGGTTTCCTTCATCATATTCTCTATTGTGTAATAATCTACTTTTCATTAAAGATATGCATTGAACTTAGCATATGATAAAGAGATCTAGTACTCTTTCTAGCAGTCTTATGGGCCCACCTTAAACCTGAAAAAGGATTCTGATATCTTTTGATATATACTCTTCCTCACAACCATATAGGATAAAACCGTAACTGCACTATTTGCTTGCATACTTTACTCTTGAAGTTAAAATGATTAAATTTTGATTTTTGTGCGTTAAATATTTTGAAATCATTTGTATGCTGCCTATGTAATTGAGCAATTTTGGGCATCTGGGCATCAATCTTCAAATCCTGGTTAGTATCTACCCTAGAGAATTCACAGCTTGCATAAGTGACATATTGCTCTCTAGTTCAAACTTGTCTCTTAAAGTTTAACTTATGGCGAAGCGAATATGATGAGATTATCTATGTATAGGTATATCCTGGAGCGTGGACTGCAATTTTGGTATCACTTGACAATGTTGGAGTATGGAACCTCAGAACAGAGAACCTTGATTCATGGTACCTCGGCCAAGAAACTTATGTCAGAGTTGTGAATCCAGAAGAGAATAACAAAACTGAGTTTCCTGCACCAGACAATGTCCTATATTGTGGTGCACTCGGCAAACTGCAAAAGTATGCACTGTTAGCATTTTAACTGCATCGTTGTATAGTAATATCATAGGCCTCGATGAAGAACTGGAATCTGATTAATGTTGTTTCCTTCTTTCTTCAGGGCTCAAGATATCACTTCAGAAGCACTGGCAAGATACAATATGTCAAAGCTCTCCTTCACATTGCTAATGATGATCTCTGCTTTGATGTCTCTTTTTGGCTGATTGTTCCGTTGGGACATGTTGACTGGAGTACTGCTTGTTTGAGCCTGTCTTCTTTATGCGGACTGCATTTGTGAGTGCTTAATAGGTGTGTTCTTCTAGTCATGTTGATAAGAAAATTTCAGTGATTTTGACATTTAATTTTTAATCTTATTGGGTTTTCTCCTTATTTGTTGGATTGCTATTCTTTAATTCCCTGTAATTTATGTACTGATGCAATTCATCAATGCTTTTAATTGAATTAACTTCCTAAGGCTCTACATTCATATACGCTTTTCACCTTGGATTCTAATGCTTAATTTCCTCAATGAGTCTAAAGTCAGAATCAAAAAAGGCAAAAGAGTGGAGTAAACAGGTACTTTTGCCCTCAAATGCAAATATTCATCACAGTCAATCCTGGATTTATGGTGGATAGTCATAATTTGGTCGAAAGTGCTGTTTGCCATTCTCTCATGATTTAAAAAAAAAAAAAAATCCTTTTGCGTTGGGGACACTGATAAATCAAACAGACGGTGCATATAAAATAAAGCTGAAAGTGAAGTGGAGCAGGCAAAATGCAGAGTCTTGGTGGAAGATGCTTTTAGCCAAGCTGGGAAGAAAGTGGTCCACAGCCCAAAAGAAGGTGACTCATTCAGATAACACACCGGCAAATGGAATCTGAAAGGCTAGGCGGGGCATGGCTGACTGCTCCCTGCATCATTAATAGAGTTTTTGGTTCCATATTTTCTTTCAATGGCATTGTTAAAATAAACTCAATATCATAGACATCGAGACATTGGACTAAATTCGGAAGATAGTACTACTACTACATTTGGTTGGTTTATAGTATTATTAAAAGATCACATTTTGCTCGGCGTGCTAAGATTGAATCACTCAAAGCAGCAAGCTTTGCAGTACATAATAGTAATTTTGTGGGCACTCGGTTAAGTGTTTGCTTCAGGGGACTACAATTTTAGGTGGTGGCCCTGTCGGAGGACGAGCATATATGGTGGCGTCCTGTCAATTTCTCCTCTACAAGTCATTCTAGCCTGATATAAAAGTTCCATCTTTTAGAGTTTGACCCCACCGTTCATCATTTTCTCTTTTTCTTCATGTCTCTTGAGTTGGACCTATAGAACTTGAGTGGACATGCCTAAAGTTGTATATTTATTTATTATGGCATTTCGTTGCTTCGTTTTAGCGGAAACACTTTAAAAACCCTTTATGAACAATACTGCTAATTCTTAAGGGCACTCAGCATCTCCATCATTTCATATAAACGTCTTGTCCTTTCCTGCCAGGGACAACATAATCTTCCCTTTGAGACCATCGCAATCGGTTATGCAATGAACAGTTTATTCGCTTGGTAATTAAGTCAAAACACCATGTGGGAGTTAGTGCCAATGATGGAGGATTCCATGCTAAAGAGTGGAAATTAAAGCATTCATATAATTTACAAAGTAATTGTGCTCTTGGACTGCGTCCCTCTAATCTACGAAGCAATATAATTCAACTGCTTTTGCTTTAATTAGGTGCATCACTTACACCGGGTACAGTCTGTTTGATAACTCTTTAAGAAAATTTGTTCTTATTCAGCTGCGATCCAAGCATTATCTGTACTCTTTTTGATATTATTGTCGTCGTCATCATCATCACACTTAGTCTGAAGTCTTGCAATAAAGTGGAGTCTGGAGAAATCTGATAATACGCAACCTTATCCCTACATAATAGAGAAGTTGTTTCCGATAAACCCACATATAAATAAGACAATATAATAATAATGCAGATTACAGAAAAAAAGGTAAAACTGACATGAATTAATAATCCTTTTAAAGCATGCTAAAAAAAGCTTTTACTGTTTGATTAATAATTTGATCGTATTGTCCATAATTTGATAAAGATATCATTTACCATCTGCGACATTATTTCTGTCCTATTCTATAGAAATTCTAAATATGCATAAGTATATTAGCATTTATATACACGAATGAATGCAAAGGAGATCAATTCAGTGTTTTTGTAATGATCACTACTTTGTTTTTACAAAAACAAAGTTTATTTTAGTCTTTAAAATTTTATTCCAAGTGTACTTAAAATCTTAAAATATTTTTTTTGTTAAATTGACTTCAGATTTTTTTTAAAATAATGTCTTAATTTTATTTTCAACAATATTTCGTTGGTCCTTAAATTCAATAGATATAACTATTTTAAGGCAATTTAGTAATGTTACGACAAATCTAGTGAGAGTTAAACTAAGGTCTGTTTTTCATGTTCAAAACTATGGTTGAAAATCAGCAAGGAGAACAAGATTTAAAAAAAAAACAACATAAGAAAATGGAGAGGAAATAGCTGGGGAAAACATTGGAAAAGTTGATGTAACAAAAATAAGAGGAAAGCATGAAAAAGGGACAAAAATACATAATGGATAGTAAGCATAACAAGCAGAAGGCAATGTGTTGGATAGCAAGCAGAAGACAATCTACTGCTAACAACTAGGAAAGAGAGAGAGATAGAGAAAATCCAAGTTGGAGAATAACCCAAAAGAAAGGGAGTCGGAGGAAAAGAAGAGATGTTATGGGCTTCAAGCAATAACAATAACCCGACTAACAAAATCATCAACCAATAACAAATTACTTAAATGATATAGATGACAACAAGAAAAATTGAACACAAAATTTTATCCAAGAAAATCACTAAATCCAATAGTGATATAAGCGTTAAGGTTTTGAGCAAAGAGCATCTCATAAAATAAGCGTCGCTAAAGCTTGTCTAGCTCCCTCTCAAAAACTCCTCTCACCTTTAGAATTGAGTACAAAATTGACACACACACACACACACACATTCCAATAATACTAAATAAATTTTAGAAATCAAACTTTAATAAATTTGTGATTGAACAATGCTATTTGGATTCTAAAATTTTTCTTTTATCATATATTTATGTCCCATGCAGCTTCTGTCTCTTAATCTTATTTCTAAATCTTAAAAAGATAAGATTTATGTTACACACGATCACCTACATGGTTGTGTATAATGTTTGTTTCAACATTTAAATTTCAAAACTCGACATTGCAAAGATATATGGTCCTAGTGACCTACATTGTCGACGAAAATAGTTGTGTAGCCTTATACATCCACATATGAATCTAAATGAGCATGTCAAATCTCGAAACATCGTTCTTTCACATAGTTACAAAAGCTTACATGGTCATTCACACGACCAAATTCACTATTGACAAGGGTGTGTGCCTCTCATAAAAAGGCATGTCCTTTAAAAATAGCTTCAACTCATTAGTTTCTGCCTTAAATTCACTTGAACTTCATTTTTTTGATCCATAAAGATAGTTAACAACTTTGGAGTCCATATTTAGTGATTTTTATCAAGCTAATATCCATAAAATGGGGTTGGACCTATAACAATCTCCCTATCTAGTATATTTTGTAGGAAAATTTTACCACCCCATTTATCATTTGAAAGCCATCATGGTGAACTTATTACAAAGCTCGAGCTTTCTCCTAGGGACCACCTCCTTTAACATGTCGAAACCATTCTTGTTCAAGTGAATCTTCTTCAACTTTACTAGTTATTCCTTAACCATAGACCATAACCAATGATATCTGCTTAGTGCAGGAATGATATATGGAATTCTTGCTAAAATCTATAGCACTTTGACTATCAAAAAAAGCATGTACTCATGTTGTTTCACATCTAATTCTCGGAGAAACTGCTTAAACCAAATCATCTCCTTTATAGTTTCTAAGGTTACAACATATTATGCCTCAATTGTAGATAAAGCTATATACTTCTGTAACTTAGATTGCTAAGAAATAGTTCCCCATAATTTTAAACAAATACCTTTAGGCCGACTTTCGACGAGATCACTAGACACATCCATATCTACATATCATTATAGAATTGTCTTATCACTTCCAGTTCTCAAACACAATCTGGAAGTGCCTCATAAATATTTAAAGATCCACTTGACTGCTTCTCAATGTACCTTTCCTAGATTGTATAAAAATTTTGCTCACTAATTCAACAACGTGTGTAATGTTTGGTCTAGTATACAATATGAAATACATTAATAAACTAATAATATAGGAGTATGAAATAGAGGATATACATTATTTCTCTTTTTTGGTGATAAGACCAGCTCTCTTACTCAACTTGAAATGACCTGCTAATGGTATAACTCACTGGCTTGGCATGCTTCATATTAAACCTCTCAAACACCTATTTAATATATTGCTCTTATGACAACTACAACTTTATGGCATTCTTATCAAGAATAGTCTCCATGCCAAAAATTTTGTTTTGCAAGACCGAAATCTTTTATGTCAAAGGACTTGGATAAGTCCTCCTTTAACTTATAAATTATAGTAATATTTTGGCCTACTATCAGCATATCATCCATATATAAGAGAATGATGATGAAATTACCAACATGGAATTTTCTAAAATACACAAGGATCAGTTATTATTCGCTTATGCCCATTGCTTGTCATAAATAAATAAAACTTTTTGTACCACTACCTTGGTGTCTGTTTAAGCTTATAAAGACTCTTATTTAATTTGCATACATAGTCCTCCTTCCTTTTGACTTTGAAGCTTTTTGAATACTACATGTAAATCTCTTGTTCCAATTTACCATGTAAGAAAGTAGTCTTTACATCAAGCTGCTTGAGTTAAGATCTAAGCTAGTAACTAGTTCCAATACTAGTGAGAAAATCTCATTGAAATCATTAACCTTCTTTTGATTGTATCCCTTCACC
>JANPWT010000247.1:38184413-38203629 GCA_024678245.1 Erythroxylum densum | reverse complement strand
ATGTATGTATATATATGTATGTATATGTATGTATGTATGTATGTATATATGTATATGTATGTATGTATATACCAATACTACTCCTAAATAAATTCTAGAAATCAAACTTTAATAAAACTATTATTAAACAATGTTATTTGGAATGTAAAATTCTTTTTTCATCATTTGTTTCTATACCATATATCTTTTATCTCTTAATATATCTCTAAATCTTAGTAAGATAAGATTCTATGTCATACACAGTCAGCTACAGGACTTTGTACAGTGATCATGTCCAACCTTTAGACTTCAAAATTCTTTGTCACGGAGATATATAGTCCCAGTTACTTATATGATTGTTGGACAAGACCCTGTTTGACTCTATAAAGGTGTGTCTAATCTCTAATTATTGCTCTTGCGTACAGTTATAAAAGCTTACACTGTTATGCATATTAACATGGGCATTCCCTCCGAAAACACCTTCAACTTGCCAGTTTCTGTCTCAAATCAATATAAACTTCATTCCTTTTGAACCATGAAGACAACTATGAATTTTGGAGTCCATATTTAGAGTTTTTTGTTAAGTTAACTTCAATAAAATAAGGTTAGACCCATTAAAAAGAGCCTTGTGAAAACAATATAAAGAAAGAAAGAAAAAAAACTAAGTAGAAATAGCCTTGGGAGTCCAAAATTATAGGCTAAAAAATTGTCTTGGCGTGAGAATATACATGGCCAAGGAGGTGCTTTCAAGTATTAATTAACCATTCCTGGCCCATGTTCATGCCTTATAGGATAATGTTTATGGATACACGAAAAGATGGATCATCATCTCCTTTATAGATGCAAGACTAAAAAATAACATATTTATCATATCAACATTGTGCGAATAATAGCCTTCTCCAGTTTATCCTCTCTAACTAGGATAAACGAAATATCTTGTGATAGTAAAAGGTGAGGAACATTCTCTATGTCCAAGTTTTCTATCATATGTTTTATGTACTAGTTCAAATATAACAAACTACATCAACATAATTTAATTAACAATAAGAACTTAAACTTGTCATATATTAAGAAATGGATGTTTGTTGGTTCCTTTGGTGATAAAAATAAGATTAAAAACATTATTTTTCTAAAAACTTGAGAACAATGTGGCAAAAATAATAGTTCAAATAATTAAATTACACTTTTAATAAAATTTCAAAAAATAGAATGAAAATTTTCCTATTTATACCGATTAAAAAAGTTCTATTCATTATATATAAAGACTAGAAAGAGATGAATTATTTTATGAACACACTTTTATCATGAATTATCTTAAGTATATATACGTACATACATATATATATGTACACACACACAATATTATGTTTTAAAAGGAGAGGGAAACAAACAATTTTAATTCTTTACATTTTAAGGAACAACTATATAGTCATAAACGATAGTTTTTAATGGTCACCACTTTTTAAATAGACATATATTGCTGAACCTATATTTATTGAATAATATATGTACATACCTTTTTATTGAATATATGCATGCAAAGGAAAAACTCTAATATAACAACTAAAATGGTAATAAAGTTTAAACGTTATACTTCTCATCCAATTAGTGTTCCTCCCTTTATTTTTTTCTTTCATCTTCTTTTTTATTTTCATTTAATATAAGATTTTCTTCTAACCCATTGTCATTTATGCTTAATACACATTGAAGCAATTTTCTTTTATCATTATCATCTCCTGGTTTCTTTTGACAAGTTTTGGCCAATATCTTCATCAAGCAGAAACTTTTTTTCTTACTTATCATTTCCATCTCCATTTAATCACACAATTAAGCAATCATTTACACTTATTATTACCATCTTTGAGTTTCTTGTTCCAGGTTTTTGTCAATAATGATTCCCATCAACACCTAAAAAATAGTAATATTTTCTCTTTTTTGTTAATTATATTTTATTTTTAAGCCTTTTTCTTTTTCTTTTTCTTTTTCTAAAAATTGAGTAATTGAATTAATATGGAGTGGATAATTTACATGGTTTTTAGGAGGAATCTAAACTCCAAAATCATACAAAATTAGAATGATTCCAAAAGTACCAATAAATGAAAAGATAAGTGATCAAACTATAAACATGAACATTTTAGATCCCATATCTTTCTATCATTCCATCACTTAGAATGGTGTGTATGATGGCTCTCCGCAAGTTCACGGGTCTCAAGTAGTATAGTAATAATATCATCCCACAGGGAGTAATTGCATAAGTACTAGGTTTGTATTATGTAATTAATTAAACTAAACAATTGTGTAATAACAAGGATTTAAATTAAGGAATTTAACTATAAAAAATAAATAAAACCAATGCTGAACAAAGATGCGAATATCTCTAGGGATTAATCCGAATAGAATGTGGTAAGCTTCAAGGAGGGTTCCACTTTTAGCATTTTTATGGACTTTACCTAGATTGATTTATGAGGCAAATTCTGGTTAATAGGAGCTGAACCTAGAGTTTCTTAAATCCTTTTTCAAGGTATCAAAGGAATACTATGCAATAATCCTAATCTACTATCATAGCCTAGCAATCAAGCATAACCTATTAAGTCCTTTACTAACCTGGGTTTTCTCTCATAAATTCAGTCTATGTCTAAATCTGAAATTTATAAGTTTCCTATTTTGGAGTTCCGTTATCAATTCTCACCTATCGGTTTTTCAATTAACATCTAATGTCAAGTAATGGTTGTCCAAACACAATACAAGCAGGGTTAATCCCAAAATAGAGAAAACAAAACCAAGAAACGTATACTCATAAATCAAACTGAGATTTAATACATAAAAAACTAGTTAAAAGCTTCAATCTCAACCTTGAAGCTTCGAAGAAGCTTCTCACTCATGGTGGAATGAAGGCCACAGAAATCAAAGTCAGCAAACAACATAGAAAGAGAGAAAACAGATATAAAACAAAGGACGAATGGGTTTTAGGATCTTCCTCTCTACATCCTCCTTTGTCTCTGCGTTACCCCTCTCTGTGTCGTCCTTGCCTCTCTGTGTGCATCTCCCCTTTCTGCGTGTGTCTCCGCATGTGTCTCGATCCCTTGATGGTGCGTCAACCTCGTCCCTCTCTATGTTGCGCCTCCTTTTCTTTATCTCTACGTTGCGTGTCCACTGGTCGCTGGCGCTTTTTCTGGTGTATTTCATCTAACATTTTTTTCCATTCTCCTATATTGTGTTTTTCCCTTTTGGTGTTGCCGTTTTTGCTTCCTTTCTTTTATCTGACATTTATTGCTTCTGCTTGGATCGTTTCAGCCCTCCTTTACTTCGCCGTTTTATTTTGGACTCTGCTTCCTTCATTTAACTGTTGATGTGGTCCTTTTCAACTAAAATTAGGTGTTTTTCCTAGAAATTAAACACAAATTCCTATAAATGCAGATTCAGAGGATTTAAACAAATTAGCGGGTAAAATATGTATAACATCTAATAATTGTATGTAGAAAGGAAGGGAAAAAGCCACTTATTCCAATGAGAAAATGCACTCAACAGTGTATATTGTTAGCAAGTGTGGATAATCTAACATGCAAGAGAATCTTCTAGTATATAAGTTCCTTATCTTGAGATGTGGCTCCATGAAGTTTGTTATTTCTTTGCTTTTAAAGCACCAAAGCATTTTCTGAGTAGTATTAATTCAACCTTACATTGTAACTTTGAGTTGATTATCTAGTTAGTAATCACATTCTATTCTATTTAATTACAAGATATTCTAAAGCCACTTAGAGATTTTGCATTAAAAAAAGAAATGATCAATGGTTTCCCTTTCTAGTAAGTATAACTCACATGCTAAATTAGGAACATTGAGTTTCAAAACATCCTTTATGGGCAATTTTCCTTTCAAAGCCAACCATAAGATGAAAGAATGTGATGGAGACATACTTATATCCCAAACCAAATTGTACTAGGATTGAGGGATAAAGTGACTTAAGTTTCAGTTTCCTACATGAGTACATAATACATTTTCCTATTTTATCAGCTATCCATTATGTGGAGTATGAGGAGGAAAAATCTAGTAGGTAGGTAAGTTACTGTTAATTAGATCCATACCACTTGAAAAGTGGGGATTAGGGATCTTAGAGAGTGGTAGTTCGGGAGCTTGTATAGAGGTCCTAATTCATGCCATTGGTGAAACCAGGAAAAGGCATTAACACCACCACCTTGTGTGTTTGATCAAAGGATGCATCTAGCTCTTAGCAATGTTATGAATACCGTATTGGCACTAATACCGAATTATGTTTTAGTATGGTACTATAATGGTACCGATCAATATCGAGTACCATTTTGGACAATTTTTAAATTTATGAAATAGTCCTTGAATTTTTTAAAAATTAAAAGATAGTTTATTAGTACATTGTACTATATACTTTATAATTTTACATCAACTCTGTCTCCAAAAATTATAATAATAAAATTTAAAATAGTAATTCTTTATTTATTTTTATTAACATTAATTTTCAAATATTTCACGTATAAATAATAGCCACAATTAATATAAAAATATCATTTAATTATCATACAAATCTAAAACTAAGAACAATACAAAAATTTTAAAATATTACAATTTTCTCATATAATAAATAATAATTACATCAAAACATCAAATAACAAGAATAATAAATATTCTTAACTCTCTAGCTATTACAATTTACAATTAGAGTTCGTAATGAGGAAACAACTAACTAAAAGTGAAACCTGAAACAAAAACAATTACAGTTACATTACATATATAGAATTTAACATATACATCAAATATAAGTAAAATCAAAAGAAGAGGAGCAACAAAAACTTGGGACTTTGTTCAATCATCTAGGGGGATATACGCTATAGTTGCATTAACCTCAGTTTTTATTTGGTATAAAATCCTCATCATTGAGAGGAGTCTTATTATCATCATCATTCAAATTTATTGTACTAAATGATATGCCAGTGCTTTCTCATCTAAGATTATCTTCTAAGTCAATCTCATTTATCAAACATGATTTCTCATAAACCTAATATGCCAAAAGATCGATATTAATAATGCAAATTAGATTTACTAAATTACTTATTCTATTAAAAGTCCTAGTAGACAATAAAATTAAATTATTAAAAATTATAAGAAATCATATCTAAATTAATAATGATAATAACATACATTTTTTGAAGCTTTAAATTATATCAAATGAAGATCAAGTCATTCAATCTCTTGTGCTCCAATTTATTCCTTTGTCGACGTCTAAAACATTGAGAATTTCAATGTTGATGACACTTTTTTAGTTAGGGATCTCCAAAACCCAATGTCGTAGGTTCAAATCCTACAGAGCGAGATTTTGTTCGTATTTTGCTAAGTCAAAAAATTATACAGAAAAAATGGATCAACAATTTTAGTTTGACCTCCTGTGGATTAAAGAAAAGAGGAGGTCAAAAAAAGAAGAAGGCATTAATGAATCATTAATCAAAGGTCTAACTGATCACCACGTCAGTATTTTTCTTTGTCTTTTCAAAGAAAAGGAGAAATTGACTGTGACACATTCGCTAAAAAAAATCCTTTTGTAGCAAATCATTTATTCCTTTTCTTGGAATTGATGAATTCAAATGTGATACAGTTCCTTTCACAACCTATTACACTCATACATTGACTTAGAATTCGAATTGCAAACTTTTGCAATTTTGAAACATCACTTTTGAATTGGTCCCACCAAGAAACTGCAAGTCGTAAGATAATAAAGTAGCATTATAAACAAAATAAAATGATAATTAATTTTGAACAAGTAACAAAAGTGAAAAGAAAATACATGGATTAATTTTTTTCTCTTTGTCAAATCGCAATTAGCATCCTAAAATCCCCGTAATACTCCTTATAAATCTCCATTTGTTAACTTAGGAGATCTTGCATCATTTTATGATCAACAACTATTGTAATAGTTAATAGCATTCTTCTATTAACTTCATCTTTCTTTGTAAAACCTAGTCTGAAATAGTCCAATTGTAAACAATGGAAGGTAAAGTTGCCTTTCCAATCTATCATTGACGACTGGAAGATAACATGTATATAAAGCAGAACTATTTTTTAGATTACCCTTGATTACTTCCTTCACCCTTTCTATGGTATAAAAAAACATTGTTGCCTTTTCATCACTATCAGCCAAAATAAGCACCCTCCCTAAAGGCTCACAAACTTGGACGAAAAATTGACAATGGGAACAAATGCAGCATTCAATTTCATTTGTTAGTGATTAATTAGTTATTTTGTTTTATGATATTTTCTCCCATCATTAATGTAAGTGAATTTCATTTATTTATATAACCTAATTAATTTCTTTGATGTAAAAGCTAAAAGAGAAAGCTAATAAGATTACAAAGAAGGGTGTACATGTAGTACCTCCTTATTAGTGCTTAAGAATAAAAAACAAGGTATGAATATCTTGCCTTTTCCTTGACTGGTTATGGTGGCTTCTTTGAATTCCAAAAGAAGGATGATAAATTAAAGTATGAAAAACTTTATGAAAAGAAAATCATTCCTTCTATCGTTATTATCCCACTTTGGATGATTAAAGATTAAAGATGCATTTAACTTTATGATTAATTTAATTAGCAGGAGAATTATATTACTATTAGTTACCCTATGTTTATTGAACTTACTGGAGAGTTTTATATTACATTTAAGTATAATATGCTAAGTGAATTCACTTTAAAAATCCTTAATGCAGTCTAATTTAAAATAATGAGTAAAGAGTTTCATTATCCATCATTGAATTTAATAATGCTTTTGGGTTCATTGATGAGGGTTATGCTACAACTAAAGAGTATCTTAAATCCATATGTGAATATTGTAAAGATTTTGAAACTTGGGAACTATAGAAGACTATATTGACATATTTGATTATGACGCTAGTCAATCCAAAATATTTTATCTTCAAGACCTTGTGTTGTAGTACATTCAACAATTATTGACCTATAGTTTCTTAGGGAGGGATCACAATTCAAGGAATTTAATAATTTTGAATTTTACTTTATTTGATGTATATTGAACGTTATGAAAGTAAATCCTTGAGCTTTGTTGGTAGCACAATTTTCTTAAATCATTTAAAAGAAGAGAGCTTTTATTCTTGATTTATATACTTATATTTAACCTTGGTTGCTTGGTGATGAAAATGTTGCATAAAATTTGTGACATAGGACTATTGAAAATTAATTGTTTAGAAACAACTAGAGTTGTCCAAAATTAAAAAAGTATTATACAAAATCATAGATTTTTAAAGACCATTTTGCTTCACCCTTGTAGAACTAATAACTATGCTAATGATTATCTAGCACCAATTTATAGCATCTACTAGTGATATCTACTTCAATTGCGTCATTACAAAATTAACATAATATTCAAATTCAAAGGTTAAAGCATTTAACCTCCAAGATTTAGTAGAACTTGAAAACATTTTAAGTTTATAAGATCCAAACCTCTGTATCCACTGAGTTGATAGAGGCTTTATACTTTAGGACTCATATTTAGGGGGGAGTAATGTTAGTGTTTTACTCATGATACTTCTATTATTTTTTGTGATTTATCAGCTTTTAATTTCATATATTTGTAGAAAGAGTAAGATTTAATTTTTGTGATTTATCAGTTCTTAATTTCATATATTTATAGAAAAATTAAGGTTTAATTGTGGTATCAAATATTACAAATATTTATATTTTATTTGTATGAGCTTCCTTTCATCAAATTACTTTTCACGAATGTTTTATCAAGTTAAGGACTACTAGATAATGTTTAAATTTAGGCCCTTTTTAATTATAGGTTCTTTTCACTTATTATTTTGAACCTAGATGTTTGGCATGTAGATAATTCTAAGATCCATTTTTGTTTCTTTCAGATTTCTTGGCCAATTTTTAAAGAGATACACTGCATGCTAATTATAAACTTATGTTTAGACTTATGATAATAGAAATAAGGACATTTATTTTCCAAATTGTAAGTTTTTGAATATATATGAGTGTACATTCATAATTCATGAAAAGGTAAACATAAAGTGTGAAAAATAATGAAGAACATACCTTATACACCTAAGTGGAGGTAACTCCAAAATAAGATTTATCCCTCCATAAATGTGGAATCAACACATTAGTATGCTACATAAATATGAACCTTGGTAATAACAGCAAGATCACCCATTCCATTTAAGTTACGTACAGTATATTCAAGTTAATGCCACAAATAGGCATATTAAAAAATAATTAATCACCATCACTAAGGTTTTAGAATAGTAAAGAAGCAAATTTAGAATTTGTTTTGCTTCATTTGAAACTTTTGATTCTTATTTTCCCAACTCTTTAGTGACGAGATCAAATCCACCTACCTACATTTCATCTTTAGACTTTCTTCCGTTATTGATAGACTACAATAACTAAGTATAACTCTAGTTAAGGCTATCACCAATTCAAAATATGAAAACATAATCTCTTATACTATAATTTATCTCACTTTAACAAAATCATAGGTTATTTAATCTAAACAATCATAATAGTATCCACATACTAATTACCGAATTTACTTGTTGAATTGATGTTCACAATTCTTTTCCTCTATCACCGTCGTCATTATATGGAACTACCTTAACCTTCATTGGTCCCAACTAATAACAGTCAAATAAAAAATAATAATTATAATGAAATTATATGATAATATAATGCACATATTTAAATAATTGGATTTTAGAATGTAAAAATAACACCGTCAAATATAACTTCAATCTTTACCCTCCTTTCTTTTATGCCTTTTCCTTTGAATCTCATTTACTTGATATTGTAACCATTTTATTCTTAGCCTCCTATATGGCTTTGAAATAGTTGGGTCCTTCAAGTTGACCTATATTGGATAAGATTCTATATGACATCTTAATATATACATTCATTAAATTTATATTAGTTTGGTTTTTGTTATAACCATTACTACCCCCTCGAAGCCAATTCCATGACATTACACAAGTGTTTATTGGTTTCATCTAATACATTTCTAAGTACTCAAATTTTGATTGACTATCAATCATAAAGTTAAGGGCCTTATAACTCGATTAAAAAATTATTACTCTAGTTACACTAATGTCATCATCTTGTAATGTTACCGATCTTTATCTTCTTATGACACCTTACCACATTCTTCCTCTATCTTATAAGAAAGGTAATTTTTAAAAAGTTTCTAAATTCATCTCTACTTAAAAATTTAAATATATGTCAATACATAATTTCCTTAAATTAAAATAATATACATTTGCACTTCACTTGTAAGAGTGAGTTAGTTAATGTAACTATGTACTATCCGACAATAGCAAACTATTCATCTCTTCATCTTCATCAACTTGTTATTCTCATCGGTCCACATTTTGCTCACCTTGCAACAAATGAAATTATTTAGTTAGTCAAGTACAAGATTAAATAGACTATTAAGATACACATTTTGAAATTATTTCTTAATATCAAATCGTGTAATCAAGGGTTATATACTATTCTCGAATGACAAGTAACCAAAATCTATTTGATCTGCTCACTCCTTTTCGTTGATACTTCCGCATATTATTTAATAAATTGTCTTAAAGTGTTATGAGTATGCACATAGCCATGAAAGTAAATATTCAGACTCTCATTCATTATGGGGTTGACATTTTAGCCAAAATTTATCCCTACTGTAAGGTGAAACTTACTTCATATGCTACAATATTCTCGATATATAACACGTATTTGCTTTAATACTCTTACTGTAATAACACAAAATCAAAATTTTAATGGAATAATTTCTTGCCCATTTAATTAAAAATAACAAATAAAAGAATTCTATAGGAAACAACAAGCTTAGAGATTATCAGTGTCTGAATCCCTAGAGATTAGAGAGCTTCAAAACTACCCCTATGCTTGAGAGAGCTTGAAGACCTTACTAAAATTGATACCTAAAACTTTGCTCTTATCACCAACTTTTCTTCTTTTGTTCTCTCTGTTTTACTACTTTTTGTTTGTTTTGCTGCTCTCCTGTCAAGATAGCTTCTTACCTTTGTTTAGCCACTACGATAATCTTAAACAGAAATTTCTAAAATACCTTCTAAAGCGCAGAAATAATCATAATTTTTTAACATTTTTAATTATTTATGGCGATGGTGGGTTAAGAATATCGCTTTACTAACTACATAAGAGTTTTGGTTCTTTATCTATATTCAATCGCGTTCGCGACCTCTAATTCGACAAATCTGTTATTTACTCATTTTCAAAGTGGATGTATTCTTTGAGTTTTTGTTCTTTATATACATTCGACAAATTGTACATGTCTGTTATTCACTCATTTTTCAAAGTGGATGCATTCTTTAGTTGAAAATTTTTATCGACGAAGAAGGATGATGATCTTGTAGAATTACAGCAAGGGAATGTCTGGATGGATTGGATCTGTTTTGGGCCTCTCCATGAAACGAACCTAATAAAAGTTTGATTTGAAGATTTTGTATAAAAATCAAAACTTATTCCAAATTGAGTAGATTAGATGACATAATCTAAATTCAAAATTTATTTTTTCAACTTTTGTCATTCATATTTTAATGTATAACAGGTAAGAATTTTAGGGTGCCTAAACGATCATTTAAATTGATAATGGTAAACCATTTCAGAATAAAGCTATTCCAAGTTACCTAGTGGTTAATAATTCAAAATGCAGTTAGTTATATTTTAATTGTGTCAAATATAATTTAAAACAATAATCTTCTATAACTAAGCCCAAGAGTTCATGGCCAGACAATGAGAAATCGAAAAGACTGGTAACTCATGTGCAAATGGACAGTGATTATGAAAGTTATACATGTATTACAGTCTTAATGGGAAAACCAATGTCCATAAAAAGTGAATCACACCCGAGAGAAGTAGCTATTGTGAAGCCATATGTAATAAATTTCAGCAGTTAGAATGTTTGATTAATTATTGAAACACTCGAATTATGTCGACTTCCTAGTGAAACACACGTAGATCTCCTGTTACGATTAGTTCATTTATTTGGGATGAAAAGGTTATTAGATAAACAACTACGACAAATGTCAAACTAAACTCATTGTTTATACGCCCTAAGCAAAGTGTACATATCCAGTAGATAAAGCAAATTCCAGTAACTTATTAACACTGACTGATTTTTTCTTGAATCATTCGCAATATCTTTACACGGATAAAATATATATTTTAATGCTAGGGAAACATTTGAAAGCAGATATCATATTTATGTTCAAGTTTTATCAACTTGTCATTTTAGTATGGAAATGCCAATATTCCACTGAAGGAAATTTCCTAGCACAGCTATTGCCCTCCAGTATGTAGCATTAGTAATACGCATAACTGGGCTTATGTAATGGGAGATCTAAAGCAGCATTTCCAACTGCATGTAGCAGAGAGAATGATCATCTTTTGGCGCAAAAACATGTTTAGAATTTACGTAAGAAGCACTTCTGAGATAGAGAGCAAACGAGATTATAATCAACGAATAGATGAGCAATCTCATTAATATGAAATGCAAAGACCATCTTTGACGAATGTTTAAACATACAGTGGAAGTGTTTGGGTTCTTCCAATCACGATATACTTGGCATTTCTATTCAGTACATGCTAAACCTAAAGATAATTCTTTTTCCCCCCTTCAGATTAATGGCATTTAATAGTAGGAGATGGACGTAATCAAGAAAATTGTACTTGAACCTGGCAAACATCTTAAACTTGTCCTTTTTTACTTCTCCCACAAGGCTAAAATGTAATGAAGGGGCTTAAGACTTACGAGGAGAGAAGGATAGATAAAGAGAAAAGGGGAAACTAACATCTTGGAAGTCTTAGTAAGGGGTAACATCAACATTAGCTGAAGCCAGAAACCCATCAATCATGAGAACATCTTGTCCTTCCTGTACACAAACTTTGGCATTAGAACACTCCATGTCTACATACATATGCACATAAGATAAAATAACAAGAAAATATTGACGGAGGAGAGGTGCAAAGGTTACCTGCTGGCGCACATTAGTTTTCTGCACATGTTGATCAGGCATCAGACCAAAGTGAATGTTAGGGAAGTGGGCCCACTGACACAATTAAGACAAGATAGGATTAAAGAAAAAGAATACCCACAAGCTAAACAACCCCTAGAATTGAAGTAACAACCCTAATTGGACGTAACGGAAGAGGAACCTAATTTGGTAAAGTAACTAGACCCTGAACAAGTTTCTTAGATCTTACATTCTTAGCAGCAGCACTAAAGGCTTCTCTGTGGCTTATATCAGGATTTCCAGCCTTGATGCGGTGGATCTCGTGCCTGCAGATAGTTGTTCCTTTCACATTTTGCTTCAAAACTAGCAACTGAAACCCCACAAAACTAAAACCTTCACACCCACCCACCCACACACACACACATAGAGAGAGAGGGAGAGAAGTTGTGAATGCCTTGAAATAATTACTCACTTGATGAACCGATTGTACGCCGAGGGTACTCTCTGTCTCTTCTCCGGAGCTGGACATGGACAAGCAGACATAACACATAGACACATTAGTATCACTACCGCCAACTTTTAGTCTTACATTTCTGCTTTCCTTTTCTAATCTGCTTCTTCACTGTCACCTCACACACTCTCATTTCTACATATCTCTATGACAACTAACTACATTTCCGGGAGGAGAGCACCTACAATCATTATCTTATCTGCATGTCGGCGGGAGGAATGTGCTGTCTCCCGTCTCTATGTTTTACTATAACGAAAGGCCATGACCAAAGATTTGCTATGATTTATATTGTCGACTTCATTAACCAAGGACTAGAAAGGAAGGAAAACAAAGAAAGGATGTTACCGGTGCAAAAGAGCAAGATAATATGCTTGAAATGATGTATGTTATTGGCTTTATATGAAGTAGAAAAAGGAAATTCTCTAAGCTTGTCTGAGATGGTTTCTCGGTTTAGTAGGTGACTATGTTGCTTATAACTTGCACATGATATAAATTTTAGTCAGTACTTACAGTTATTAGGGTTCTTATCAAATACTATCTATTGAAGTGAATAGACAGGAAAAGCTATCGCTAAATAAGGGCTTCATCAGGTTATTGAAATGGGAGGCACGAGGGTTCTTCTGCTTTTAGACTAACTCCAAGGATTCCTAGAGATCTTCAAAAATAAACACGGTTGCACTTAAACCATAAAAGCAATTGCATGATTCTTTTTCCACCCCCTATTCTTGTTCTCCACTATGATGCTGAATCTTCACCATAATAAGGATAACAAATAGTATTTAGACACGAAAATTACCATAAGAGATTCTCGAGAGAATAAAGAAGAAACAAGGAAACGGGGAACAAAGTTGAATCTAAACTCTGCCAACAACATAGGGATCCTTCAAGAGAACATTATGTCGATCAGTCCAAAGTGAGAACTTCGAATAGTAGATTGACTAAGATGTATAATGTATAGCATGAACGATCTGAGTCTGGCTAATTTGATGCTAAGTTATGTTTATACGTTCTGGTGTGCGATTCCTTCACCCCAATTTCGATCTCGAAAAATTAATTTTCCGCCTATTTGAAGAGAAAAGAAAGGAACCATTCCCTTGGTCACAAGAAGAGAAAAAGAAAATGGAGTTATCCTGTAGTAGAAAAGAAAAAGAGTGTCGCGAGTCTCACGTCTGTTTATGACTGGTTGCCTTGGAAGTTCATTAGCCACTCGAGCTTGACCACCGAAACCGTTAACATTAGTTTGATTGATCAAGAAATTTGTAGATGGGTTCGGAATCTCGTCCTACAAACGAAATTTTCATGTTGAATTAGAACAGTGAAACACAAGTAATTAAGTTAAAAGTTGATCGCTTCATAGTTATACATACCAGAAGATTATGATGAGATGGAGAAAAAAAGTTGTGTCCCAAGTGAAACTGATTAGCTGATGGAACAATCAGTCCACGAATGTTTACAGGCAGGAGGTTGGTGCAGTGACCACATCGAACCGTGACAGTCTTGAACAAACTGGTGCAAGGAACGCTGACCTACAATAGGGCAAAGAAACCCCATTTTCTTTAAACGAAAGCTCAAGAACTTGCCTAATTGATTGAACTAAAGGAAAAGGGAAAAAGAAAATGGACACAAATGAAGATTGGTGATGATAATACCGCAAGGACAGTGTCACAAATGTTGCAATGAACGTAGCAGAGCTGCTCGGTGGGAGGAAGGTGATCCAAAGTCAGTGTAGAAGACGAGGACATGATGCTTGATTCCCTTTTTCAGTTCTTTTAAAATTAACGACGATTGCTCTCTCTGCTGGTTGATTGATTTATGATTGATTGATAGATTGACAGTTTAACAACCTACCTTGGATCTGCTTTGTTCTTTTTCCTTTGATTATGAAGAGGTATGCAAGAAAGTTGATCTATTCGGTGTACTAAATATAAGAGGGAAGAAAGACAGGAAACCCTTCTCTTCCCTTTGTTTATTGGCCTTGTTTATAGGTCAGTCACGAGCATGTATGGATGTGCTGCGGTCATACGATAAGTCCATTGTCCCCCACATGCATATATGTGTCATCACATCACATGCATGCAACACCATAGTGTATATAGACCACTACATATTTGATCATTATAACATAATTACATGCGTTGGCTTTCCCAATGCGTGTGTGAGAGCGATGCGGCAGATGTGGGGGAGAGCCGCTGGAAAAGGACGTGTGCATGGGGTGGTATAGCTTTCACTTACTCACCTGTTATTTTCAGTACTTAAAGAGGGTGCTGTATAGTGTCCTTGTGTAGTGTAGTGAGGCTCAAAACCCAAAACTCCTTTACTTGGCCTCAATTTCCGAACCAAACTCTAAAACCCTCCTTTATCTACCGGACAATGTAGCACAATAGATTATCAATTATTAGTACGTCTGATTGACACTCTTTTTATACAGCAATTCCTTCAATCCTGAAGAACTAATTTTTAACTAATTTTATTCATATATTTACGAAAGACTCGCACAAATATACAAATAAAATTAACTAAACCATTATTAGAACATTGTTATAGACACAGAAGACTTGGTTTTCACCAACTTGGACCGCATGAAGCTGTTATTACGCATGTCAGGCTCAATCATCACCTTAGATGTGCTTGATTTAGCTGTCATTAATTCTAATGTTTGATTGAGTTAAGCACTCATTATGGTGATTTGACCACTCATTCTCTTATGTCCTACCCCGTCGCAGGTACGTATTGAAGGCCAGCGACAATGGGTTTAAATCCTCTGTTCGGTTGCGCCTATATATTCCAAACAATATTTAATTATATAATAATTAAAAAAAAGAAAAATTAAATAAGTGTGATGTTTTTAAAGTAAAGGTCAAAAATAAAAAATGAGAACAGGCCTGGAAAACTATCTCAGCGTCTGAGTCTCGTAGAGCTTGACTACTTGAGCATGAGCATGGCCTCTCCTCTACCTAAATTCTCTTTTTCCTTTTGGCTTATGTTAGCTAAATTGGTTTAGAATCTATCCACAGGATTTCTTCCTCTAGGGTTTTCTTTACAAATTTCGGAAAGCTACCCTAACTTCGGTGGCAAACGACAGCTGCCAACTTTGCTTCTTTTCTGTATAAGCTTTTCAAGGCACCGTCACGATTCATACCCGTTTTAGCCTAAGCAATTGCTCGTCTCCTAGAAGCAAACTTAATATTAATGCACTACTAACAAATGGGAATCATCCTTTATTGTTTCGACACATGGTATATAATGCAACTTTTAGCATTGAAAGTTCATAGCATTAAAATTATATATTTAAAAAAGTTGAATGGTGCCCATCCAGCCTGTTGAAAGGGAAATTATAAGACTAGGAATCTGAGACATATGCTTGAAGGATTCCTCACAATAAAGTCACGTTAAAGTGATATATTGAGCCGTTTGTTGCTTATTCGACAAACATGGTAAAGCTAACAGGTAAAGTCTTCGCAAAGCTGAAGTTTGAAGTCTAATAGCGGCACTAACTTTGCTGCCCCTTCTCTTCAAGTTGAAGGACTTGTTTTCACTTATAAAATCAGTTAATGGAAAAAGTTTGGTGACATATGGTTGTTAATGTTCATTAATATTATAATTTTATAAACTAAAATTTTCTTTATTTATTATAAATATTTTTAATACTACGAACATCTAATCAACTTCTCATTTAATCCACTGACTAAAGTCTTTGGACACCCAACTCGATAGCTATAGCTAGAGACTCCATAATTACTCATCCAATATCCTAAATTTAAACCATCAATTATTAAGTCGTTTTTTAATCGAAATATATGCTTAAAATTAACATCTTGATCATTTTTAGACATGTTGTGCTATGATAATTTTGGAATTTATTTTTGCTCCATAGATTTCTTCTATAGTAATTGGTTTGGGTGGGCCCGCACTATTGAGTTTTGTCCCGTTTGGTCACACCCACATCCCGTAAGTGGGCGCTGCGCATCCTATGGGGGCAGCGGGAGTTGAACCTGTTATGCTCCAGTTGGTATGGGTTCTTTTGCTGCTTGGTCCCGGTCATGCTCCGGTTGGCTTCGGTGTTATCTTTTTGTTTCCTTGGTGTGTGTTAGTTTCTTTAGCTCCTCTAAAGAGGTTTGTCTGCTTCTTGGTCTCTCCACATTTCTTCTTACTGTCCCTCGTCTGGGCTCTTTCTGTTTGGTTCTTGTAGCAAAGTTGGAACTTGTTTCCTTGACAATGTTATTCATGCACGCTTGAGGTATATATCCTGGTACGCCGGCCCTCATCTTGCCCTTCCATTCTTCTAACTTCACTTCTTTTCAAATTTAGTTCTTGCCGTCTCTTACCATTTATAGTAACAGTAATACAATTTTCTTAACTAGTTACACAATTTACCATATCTGGAATGTCTAGTTTTAGACTTTCATCCCAACCTAATCACGTCAGTGATATTACTAACTTGCTCCATTGGTTTCATCCACTAGTCCTTCAACTTCCATTCATACTCCTGCTTCAGATACTGTCAGACTTCTTTCTCAATTGGCGGCCAACGTTCCCTCCTTTAAGGAGATAGGCTCACAAGCAACAGAACAACTTGGGATTAAAGGTTGTGCTCCGCACAAATGATGGCTTATTTATCTTTATGTTCAGTTCTATTTCTTGTGCACACCACATAAGATACTTAACAGTGGATCATGGAATTTCAATAATATATTGCTTTTGCTCTAACTGTAGAGACATATGATTTGGCTCAAGGAAATCAAGTTCAACCAGGTCCCTCTTTAGGTTAACTTACATAATATTCCTTCAGAATATTGGACAACATTAGGAGTTAGTCATCTTGCTAGTTATATTAAAAAACCAGTTGTTATAGACGAATCAACGACATTACATAATATGGTATGCTATGCATGAGTTTATGTAGTAGAAGATATAGGGAGCTCCGGATCTCTTTTTCTTTAATGAAATTAAATGATTTCGATGAGCTATATCAGAATGAGGTGTTGGTTTCTTACTAATGGATATCTCTAGCTCATCATATTGGTAAGACATGGAGACCTATAGGGAGGAGGTTTACCAAGGGTGACTACCACGAATTAACGGGGCTAGATAATACTACTAATAATCTTATACATGCTAACTCAAAACTAGCTAGTAATCATTAGGTTTCTCCTCATTTGAACATGGTCCTAATCCTGGTCCACCTAAATTGGAGTACTCTCAACCTGACTTTCGGAAATTAGAAGGTTCTACAAGGGATGCATTGAATACTATGGTTTTATCGGTCATAATTGCACATATAGAGTCAGCTGACATTGTTATGTATGCTAAGAAAGTACCAACTATAACAGATTCTTTGAAATCAGGTGCGGAGACAAAGCATGTTGGTGCATCTAGTTTGGAACTTTCGGATGGCTTTAAGTCTAATGCTATGAGGAAATCTAAGAGAAGGAACCATGTGATATCCCTAACTTCTCCTAAATCCTGATATGAGCTTGTTAAATAGGAATATATGGGGCTTAAATAACCCCAATAAGCAGCAACTTCTTAGGGATTATTTGAAGAGTCTAAAACCCCTTTATGTGTTGTCTTTTGAAAACTAAAATAGGACATGATCAGGTGAGCAAGGGTAATTTTCTACACCGTACTTAGCCCACTATTACTGATCATTCTGCTTATCATTACGGTAGGATTGTTGTTTCTTTTGATCCTAGTAAAGGATTCTGAACCCTATGGATGATGCTTGGTGATTTTAATAGCACTCTTTATCCTTTAGCAAGTTAAAGGAATTGTTCTTTAAGGAACCATATCTAAAGATATGCATAACTGCATGTCCAATTTGTCTGTTTTTGATGCTTACCAAAGTTGAAATAAAGAAAATGATAGCTTTCTACCGTTCTCGATGCCTACTAAAGTTGAAATAAAAAAAAGAATAGCTGGCCAAATGGCCAGCTATCCCACACATCTCTTGCCTACAAATAGGCAGGAGATGAAGAGAGCAAATCCAGAGTAGAAAAAAAAAGAGAGATGGGAAGGTGAGAGAGAAAAGAAAAATAAAGAGAAATAAAATTATTATGTGTATTTTTTGGTCTAATTTTTTCTTGTAATTTTCCAGTTTTTCTCAGTAATAAAATTCTTCTATCCTTACTCGTAGTTTTTACCCTAATTTAGTATTTTTTCACGTAAAATCTGTGTGTTCATTATTATTCATTCAGTTCTATTTAGCTGTGAATCTGTTCTAATTCGATAGATTTACACAATGTGGTATCAAAGCGAGGTGAAAAAATTATGACGAATTTTTTAACGTAATCCATTAGGAGTTCGGGTGAGCATAGTAAAAATTGACGAATAGTAACCTCAAAAGGTGACAACTGTTCATGCATTTATTTTTGCATTAAATTATGCAGTTACTATAATTCAAGTATACAATACTATTCACGTGTATGATACTATTCATATATACATATATGGTATTATTCACATATACGAAATTATTCATACATACAGGTATTATTCACGTAAAATAGTGAGAGCTAAATTCTATTCATGATAGAAGCAATGATAACAAAATTTGAGATTGAGAAGTTCAATGGGAGTAATTTTGTTGGATCCCGTTTCCAGAGCCCAACTGATGTCAGATCCCGTTTCCGGAATCCAACTCCTGAACCGTAAAATATGAAACTTAATCATCTTGCCTTGTAGGGTTTATTTCATTTAACCCTAATTTCAAATTGATTTC
>JANPWT010000247.1:38116797-38128246 GCA_024678245.1 Erythroxylum densum | reverse complement strand
ATTTCAGCCTAATGTTTCTATCAAAATTAATGCATAAAACATCAAATAACACTCAATTTTGACAATATATTGGATTGACATGCCTCTTTATCATAGTCTCCTATTTGAGTTCAGTTTGGCCATATTTTACATTTTCATAATGATTATACAAACTCTATAATCTAACCAATCTCCTAAAACATGATACAACCATCAATTCATGCTAAAATAAACTATCATAAAAATTAAGAAATATGCAAATGAAACAAGAAAATTTCAGGATCTCACAATTGCATTGTTATAATAAGAATAAAAGCATAACATCTACTAATTTATAACTAAGCTACAAATAAATAATTTTAATTAATATTTAAATTTTGAATTAAAGATTACAATGTGATAGTAAAATAATTACAAAACGATGCAAGTGAGTAATGTAAGTGCAATTATGAAAAATTACAATAACAAACCCAAATGCAATCATAATTATGGCTCCCAATTTAGAAAATTGATACTAATGGCTAAACTTAGTCCGCTAACATTTGATTAAGTTAAAAATGACTAGTGTGAAGTGAAGAATACACACCACAAAATTTGTTGATCTATTTATCTTAGTCTTTGCAACATTATTGGTATCATACTTAGAGTTAAGATGCGGCTCTTATTTTTAGTACTTAATGCTTGAATAAGTCAGGAACAAAAAAAATTAACTATTTAAAAGTTAATATGGTATGATATACTTAAATTTATCTAAGTCACCATGACAATAGAGCCTTGCAAATGTTGTTTGATTGGTAAAAATTGAGCTAATATTGCATTCTCCGATTTCAATATTTTACTTATTCCATTCATGCGTAATCTTCAACTCCACTCACAAATCGACTTGTTTAATATCTTTTAGAACAATAATTTGATCATATGCACACTTTCTCAACAGTTCCAAATAAATCCAACTTCAGTCTCTTGCTCATGATATAATAAAATTGTTACTCATACATGTGGACTTCGTCTTTTAAAAGCATCAACTCCACCAATCTGAACAAGAGGTTGAGAAGCCAATAGGGCATGGCATGTGGACCATGCAACAAAACGTATGCAATTATTAAGCATGCTTGCTGTTCTCAAATTGCTGCATCCTAAACGGTATTCCTTTCACATCAACCCTACATTATGCTGGGTGGTATGGGCAAGTCGGTGGAACACTCGATAGAATCTAGCATATTAGTTAGTTATGAGTTATGTCCAAATGTATGTTATTGTATCAATAAAATTATAGCGGCTAGGAAACTTTTGCTAGCCACCCCAACAACAATCGCGAGCGGCTCCGGCTCTTCAGTCGTTAATTAGAATAAATTAGTAACGAGCTACCAGATCATTGATAAATTTCTCATATAGCAGCCTAGTTTACAGGTAATCAAAGAACACTGTTCAGTAAATATCCAACAATAACTGTTATGGGGTTAGATCTTATATAGATGCATGAATTTGATCCATATGTATCAGTTTTCATAGATTAAAAATCCATTAAGAAAGTGAATAAATTGATAGATGTTCTAATACTATGATTTCATTTAAAAAACCACATATCGATTGTAAAATTGAAGCATTATCCTTAGTTTTAATAAACCATATGACATGATGTTAAAACATCATTTTTAGGCTAGGCCTGGAGATAGAGCATGAATTTGTTAGAATTGCATTTATTTTTTCAGTGTAATTATAAGCACTATTAATTAGGAAATTAGACGAACATCAAAACAAAAAACAAAAATAGCTCCGCATATAGAGGCTATAGCAACTTCGAACCTAGGAGAGGCTAGATCAAGTACAAGAAATAACCTAATAGGCCTTGGTGAATTTCATCATTGCAGAAAATGTACTAGCCACCAGATCTATCTCAACCTTTAAGTCAAGCATCGACCAAATATGAAAGAAATCAATCAGCTTAACTTGCACTTTACTTTTCACTTTTGGGATGTGGACCATCAAACACAACCAATAAACTATAATGAATGCAACCTCAACGAAAAAGTTTAGAATATGCTTGTCTCCTTTGTGGCTGTCCCCCAAGCATTGCCAATCAGGGAATCTGCCCTCTTACACTGTCAATATTCTATCGTCCAGTCCTCCTGTCATTTTTAATCCTTTATTATAGTCATGCATGCCTTGCTAACATCTAAATTTTCACGACGCATTGAAGTACTCTTACCTTTAGTTTGGACAAAATTTGACAGGTACCCGCCTTGGGATTTGCAGACATGTTCAAGCTGTATATCTCACATTAATCACAAATTACGTGACATCGACACAAACTCGACATCTATGCTTAGTCAACTTATTTGTTATGTGCATTAACAATGTCGAAGCCATGGGCCAAAAATATGACTTGTCGAAATTTTTCATCAAATATTTATTTTAAAAAATAATTTGGTATAAATATATAAAAATATTGCCCCCACTGAGCAAATTAATTTTCTGGTTTGGTTGGATGTCTCAGCCCAAGGCCTAGGCAATTGAGCTTATAATGCCTTTATAAAAGTTCCCTTAGCATTTCTAAAGAGACTAATTAGCATCCCTTAATTTCTGATAATTTAGACTATGTTTCTGATGAATGACTGCTAGCTACATGTTCTAACTGCAAATTTTTTAAACGATTATAAAATTTTTCATTGTGATGGCTATCTCAGATGAAATAAACTATAAGAGATATTTGGACAAAGTAGTACCCAAAGAAAGACATGTTCAATATGTTGTCCGGTCTTTTCTCGGCTTGCTCAATGTGTTCATTATATCAGGGTCAAAGGCACATGAAAAAAAGTGGTCCCGATGGCATAATAATATAGACTGTGTTGACATGGAGCATGCATTAATTGGTTAATGTCGACCCTGTTGTTTAATGTCACGGGCAGTCAGTCCAAAGGAAATTCCGGCTCCGGGAACCGTGGAATTTTGGGGATTGGGGGACCAAACGAGACATGCTAATAATGCTGCCTCATATGCGGATGTCTTATGTTCACAGGCAAATGATTGCAGTATTCTTACTTAGTCAGCACACAACATATTTAGTTGCAAACCCTAATTATTCATTCAACATCCATTACAGACGGCATCAATGCGCATGGCTTGTTTAGGGCTTTGCAATGCAAGAAAAGTTTGCATTCTCTGTTCTGATGTGAACCTGGTCTGTGCCTCTTTTTCCCATAAGTGATGCATCAGAAAAAGGCTTACAAGTTATTAGGATGGATAGAATCCAGGAGCATAAAACCCTAATGAGAAAGGAAAGGCCTTAATGTCAAACTTAGTCAACACCAAGCATTCACTTCTTTCCCAAGTTTTCTTTTCTACTTTTTCCCCCTTCAGTTTAGTTAGCTAGTAGATGGATGCATGATGAGTCTGAGAAAGCACGCCCACTCATTTTGTCGATGGTAAAATGTTCATTGCTTTTAAAGTTATTTTTATGCTTGACTTCAAACCAAGAGACTGCCTCTTACTTGGACTGAAGTCAATTACAGCTGAACTCTTTCCTGTTATTTTTCTAACTAATTATGACAGAAGTAAAGTGGATTCCGTGCTTCGCATATTTAAACCCCATGGTAATACATTGAATGCGCACAATGGATCCTGGATTCTTCGTCCCTGGCTAACCCTTGCGTACTGCCGGACCTGAGATTTTAATGGTACGTGAGAGAGTGACGCATGCCAAATAGCATATTTATTATTTACACACTAGAACGGTCTGTTGCCACAGTACGCATATGAAGTTTCCTACGTTAGTACGAACACCATCCTCAAGAACTACTGGAAAGTGCTGTTGATTTCTTGAAGAAGAATCAAATGACCTGGCCTCTCCTCCATCAGGCGTCGAATATCTTATGTTTGTAGATAAGCTTCGACTGAACTTTGACTTGATTGTCCTCTCATTCAGGTAAGTATTACAATATCTAGCTCCTAAGCTTTGAGTTTAGGGAGGAAGATAGCTAAACAAGCTACTACTTTTTGAATTAAGTTTTTGTCCATTGATACCAAACAATCTCATCTCTTGAAAGTTGAATTAAAATTAGCTGAAATTAAGCTGATTTGCTGCGTATTTTTGTTGCCTGCATCATATTATGCTGCTTAATTAACATCTTCTCAGTTATAAATTTTGGTTTGATGTTATTGATGCATTTATGCACCATTATTAAAAAATCAGTTGTGACTACAATAATTTTTGTTGACAACCAACCAATTCCTGCTAAAGATGATAAGACTGGATTCCTTGTTTCGAGTAGTATAAGAATCAAAATTTGGAAGATCAACGAGAAAAACTAAACCGAAGCCTCCTGTAGGAAATGAAAAGGTTAATCTACAAAGGGATAGGTCATATGAAATAAAGCTTAGTTGGATTATTGCAGGCAACGTGCCAAACTAATAATACTATTAAAGCCTTTCTTGAAAGCTTTGTAGGCAATCACAAAGGTGACCTTAAGCTTCGAGATGTGGAGGCCGTCAATATTAATATACTACAAGTACTTCTCGTTCAGGCTATTTCTGTTTTCGAGTATCTAAGTACTGTCATTATTTGCTCCGCCAATAGGAAGTTACAGCTTCAAAAGAGCTTTTCACATTGCTCTTTATAATCCATATAATTAACCACCTATATATGTCATGCATGCCACTACTTTTTAGTAAGATCGATCGCATTAACTGCTAAGGATTGAAAGTAACATTCTGAATGTGGAATATTATAGGCATTAGGGTTCCATATGAACACAACTACAGTAATTATGATCAATATATCTTCGAATATCTGCGACCATAATTTTAGCCGTAATTATAGTTATGAACTGTTATTTAGTGACGACAAAACCGTCTGATTACTCATCAATCTTAGAGAACTTGTACGAGATGCTTCTCAAATGAGTATACAGTCATATATTGCTAGTATATTATTGAGCACCATGTATTTCTCAAATTAGGTAGTTTCTATCATAGTCAAGGTGTATCCTTGATATATATGCTCAGCATCAATTATCAGCGATCGTACTTATTTGCGAAGGACAAGCAGATCAGAGAACAAATAAAGATGAGAAAATATCTGCAATGTTAATAAGAACAAAGAAATACTAATAATTTAATATTGTTGCAAAACTTGACTGAGTAACCATACAGACCAAAGCTTTTCTATCTTGAACATTCGCATGTTTCTGAGGGAAAAGTTTACAAGTCAATAGCATCCCTCAACATCTGATTGAGGAGAACAGACAATTCAAGTTTAACTTTAAAATGAAATAGCTAAGTCATCTCCAACAAAGCTCAGCCTTATCGTCCACCTGAAGTAGTAAGTTATTTATGTTTGCATCTCTACTCCAACCAGTACGTGTAATTAGTATTCATCGACATGATGGACACTTTTTTTGTCTGATATCTAAAACAATATCCTTTTAAGTTTAATTATTTACAGCAACTTGGATCAAGGCTTCTTTTCCTTTCATATAAACTGTCGTTTCTATGATCAGTATGCATCATCTAGAGTAGTTATTATATATGTTATATGCTCTTACTTCCATGTATCCATTTGGTAACTAGATGCTGATGTTGAGGCATATCCTTGCACCCTTTCAGGCCTTCCAGATTTGTTGGCACGTAAATCTATCCCCTCAGTGACATGAAAAGTAGCTGCATTGCCGTAACTGTGCTCCTCAGAAGCATCCTCATGACTAAGTTGAGAAGCAACAAACTTGTCAAGTACCCGCCAATCAGTGACTTGGTCCACAGCTTGGTTGCCGTTGCTGTTGTAAATTGAGTTCATGTTTTGTTGATGACCTTGTTCCAATGGCTCGTCCTGTGTAACTGTAGAGGACTGAAAGTTGCTTCCATTGGTTGTGTTGTAGATTAATCGAGCTAATGAACTGTAATTTGCACTTGCACCTGGCTGTGGAACTCTAGGACTTTCCAACTGAGGAAGCTGAATAAAAGGCTCATAATGAGGCATAGTGTACTGAATTTCAGTCTCTTGCTTGCAGGGATAATTCTGATGATATGATGAGTAAGGTTGGGAGTTAAATTGCTTTGGAGAATCGTTTTCGGCCATGAATATTGAAACTTGATCATCATACCAACATGGTGAGTCATACTCCCCAACTTTCTGCAACGTTGGCACTCGCTTCTTGAACACCCTACACACCACCCATCCTTCTTCCTGTTTCAATCCCAATTTTCCATGTTAGAGATACTAATCTTATCATCAAAAATTCTGTTTGTTCTTTTTGCATATGGGTGGCTTGGATGCTTTTGCATTGTAAAAGTAATGAAGGTTGAGATACGTGTTTTATTATAACTGCGATGAGGAAAAAATTATTAATGAAAAGATAGGAGGATGAGATTAAAAAGTAGAGCATAAAAAATGAGAAAAATGAAAGAAATATAAGTTTTATTTTCCAAAATGTGTTCAAAAAATAAATAAAATATTAAAGAAACAAAGGCAATGGCTGTACTAATTGTACAGGAACAATCAAGTGAACATCCATTTAGTGATTTTCATGACCATCATAACTAATATAGACTAAACTACCATGCACATCAACAAATAATCTTTGTGATATACATGTCCATGATAGCTATGAAGATCACCAAATTAATGGCTACATCTGTTTCTCCTATTGCAAATTATAATACATTAATGAAACCATCTTACGTAGCTTTTTGCAGAAAATTAATTTAGTAACAAATGAATCGTGTGTTGCATTGATAAGTTATTGTATGTACTTATACACATATTTACATGTTGTATCCAGCTAGAAGTATGATTTACATGATTGGCACAAATCAGATTTTGTAAAGAAAAGAGGCAGTAGTTACGGGACAATCTTGTAGTAGAGTAGATCCTTATCATTTCAAGATGCAGTAGTTAGGAAATTAACTACGTATATATATATATATATATGTCTTTTATGACTAAACTAAATTAAATCTTAGAAGACAATAGGAAGTTTATTGATTTGTTAAATGCTCATTATTATGATGATATGTATTACACAGCTAAATAGTGCATATTGTAAATGATTAAAACAGCAACAATAGAAAAACGGAATAGTCTGGTAATTGTAATGCGCACCAAAATGGTTTAATTAAAGTACTTGCCTGAGGAGGTCCATTTTCGTTCGTTTCTAGTCGATATTCATGCATGATCCAATCAGACTTTTGTCCATTTGGAGCTCGTCCTTTGTAAAAGACTAGGGTCTTTCTCATGCCAACCAAGCTATGCCTACAGTAGATAGCCTTGTCTCTACCTGTAGCTTTCCAAAATCCAGCTTTTGTTGCTCTATTAGTTCGAGTTCCAGTCGGGTATTTCTTATCTTTATGGCTGAAGAAATACCACTCACTCTGCTCTTCTGTACCTATTTTACATAGCCCTAACGAAGCAATGGAAGTAGATCAATATACAAGATAGATGGAACCCAGCATTTAGATTCTGTGATCCGCACCAAGATAACTAAAGTTCTCATAAATTTATTGGAAGAGATACCTTGAAGATCCCATGGCTCAATTTTATAAAGATCAACGTCTTTTATGACATTCAGATCAATCCGTTTTGAAGCAACTTTTTTCCTTAGGTAGTAATCCACAAGTTCTTCATCAGTTGGATGGAATCTGAAGCCTGGTGGAACATGCGAAAAGCTACTCATGTTCGTCCTGTAGCTCGAAGCCTGCAGTCAAAATGTTGCTGTCAGGACCCGCCTATCTTGCGAGCGTCGATCAAGGGAGGGCCAAAAGGTTTGGTATATGTCTCAGAAATGCACATGGATGGAACAACCATCGGAAGAACGTTAACATTACCAATCACTAAATCTTCAATCTTACCAGTTATTAATTTTTACACTTGAACTTTTGATTTCACCTTATGATTAATGGAGAGGCATGGAATCAGAGTTCGCTTGCAAAGAAGTGTGTAATCAGAAGCGACTCCAATTCCTAAATGTTGGAAAAAAAAAATGCAAAGTATCCGTGTAGAGTTTTAATTATGCAAATTTTAAGGTTTAAAACTCCACGGATATGGTTAGCAAAGAAAATCAAACACAATCATATTACATTAGTGATTGAAATTATAGAAGGGTGAAGTGTAGTTTAAGTCGTGATCACCACGTAATACAATCCCAATTAATCCACCCAAGTATGCTTCACAAATAAAACACACATTTAACATAATATTTAAACAAAATAATGCAAATCTCAATTTTTTTATTTTAGTGAAAGACTTGTGGCAATGCTGTTAATGCCATAGGATTAGTTACCCTTGTTCATGAAGGATATATTTAGTATAACATAGCTGAGACCTACACTTGCCATTTCCAAATCAGTATAAGTAAAATGGAAGGTGCTTAACAAAATTAAGTTGACCTAGTTCAAAATAAAACCATCAAAATGTTCATATATCATAATGTAAATTACAATTTACAACACTATTAATTTTGATAATTCTAAATTGGCCAACATTAAAAGAACGTTAGCCGGATTTTCTTTTCATTAAGCTAGGAAATAATAAAGAAATCAGTGATTTTTACCTAAGCTGGCTGTTAAAGGGCATTAGGGTTCAAAGCCAAACCTTTAATAAAAATCAGTCATGGAATCAAGAAAGCTTGTCAGCGTAAGTAGGCCAAAACCTCCATTTTAATTCAAGTTTGCCATTAGGGCCACACAAAGAAAGAGCAACACGTCCCTCTTTTGATTGGCAAAATCATTTGTCCTTGAATTACTGCAGCCTATGAACAAGAAACCTTCTCTGAAGATTTCAATGCTCAAATTGGCAGGTATTCCTCTAAGTATTTAAACCCACCTTATAGTTAATTGAACTTGCCAATATAGGATAGATATTATGGAAAAGAAGAAATAAAGGGCCTATATATGTAAACTCTACATTCGTTTTGTTAGCCAGAGGACATGCTCTACAAAAGAATTTGGAATGAGCTGGTCTGTGTGTTGAGAAGAAAGTACTGCAAGATATTGAACCAATGCATGACTAGTATATATTCTAAGAACTCCTCATTAATAATAGTCGATAAATGCAATGCTATTTTATGAGAGACTAAATTATTTATCACTTAAAATGAAAATACAAAGGAATAATGTAGAAATGAAGTTTACTTGAGAAGAAGTGCTTTCCCACTAAAAAAGAAGGACATAAAAGATGGAACATACATAAGAAAGATGGGAAGTATAAATGAATATCGAAATACATAATTGATGTAAATTGCAATAATGATTGGGGCAGCAATCAAATTAAAAATTCAGTATCACCTTTATATGTATTCACATCTCCATTCATCCAATTATCTTAAATAAAATAAATAACATTTTAGATCAACGTTTCAATGGTAATCAAACTACTTAATCCTCGATTTTCTCCACTGAGAAAGAGAAAAAGAACGAAAACATAGATAACGAATATGCATAAATTTATCTCAAAGATTACTCACACTACACAGCACATATCATGCATTCTTAGAAGTTTAGAGCTCGGAATACAAGCGAAGGATATGGAAGTACAAAAGAAATCGACCACTCAGAATCTCAACCATGGTTTTTTTTTTTCTTTTTCCTTTTTCCTTTTACTAAGCAAATCAGACAGAATGGTTACCAATAAGTGTTAAAGATCTACGACAAGGTGAGATCTAGATATGAAGACAATACCAAGTACACTCAAAACTTTGTCGTCACAAAGATCATCAAACAAATAAAAGAGGATAACATTTGACTTTTGAAAAAAAACAAACAAACAATGTGTATGAGATGCATAGCACTTTTGCAATACATAAAATGATCTAAATCCATGAGAACAGTTTGGAGTTATATAGAGCAACACAGTTGAGTCGATCGCAACTAGTAAGGAGTGATGACAGTGTAAATAATTGAAGACAAGCAAACCATATATGAAATGAAGAGAAGAACAAGGAAAAGAAGTAAAGAAGATGAAGTAGAATAAGCAAGAGTTGATGGTGTTATACAACCTTGATGACCCTCGAGAGTTTACCCTAAACCGAGTGATAAAGAACCTTCTTAGATCTGGAAGAATATGAATCCCAACTTCGTCCACCAATCAGTTTATAACAAGAGTGAAGCATACGCTTCGACCTAGCCAACTTTTTATCGCCAACCCTCTTTTCAACTTTTGCTACTGAATCAGACAAAAATTCTCAACACACAGAAAGATAAGGAAAGAAAAGAGAAACAAATCGGAAAGATAAAAGTGATCCTCGGGAATTGAACTCCAAATGCTTCATCCCTCAGCTGCTGTACTATGTCAAGGTCAAGGGAATGTCTAGTAATTGTCCAAAGAGAGCAAAAGCGAGAAAGATTGATGAGAGATCAGATCCCGAGGAACGGAAAAAGATGAAAGTTGAATAGAAGGAAGGGTTGAGAGAGATAGCGAGGGGGACAAGGAGGGGTTAAGGGAATGAGGAAAAAGAGAACAGGTACTGCTAAATAAGCAAGCGAACGAAGCGAAACACAGCACAACACAAATGCCCTAATAAAGAATATCTTTTCTTTTTTTCTCTTTTATGCTTTAAGTGGAAGTTTGATTGCTGCAAAAGCTTTGTATAGCTAAAAGGGACATAGATAATGGCACAAACCTTTCTATTATATGGTTTCAGAGAGAGAGAAAGCGAGAGAGAGGTGTCAACCTCCACCAGCAACTGATAAAGACTAGAAAGAGTATGTTCAGCTTTAGTTCTTAAGGTTGAGGGAAACAGGAGCTTATGATGCGAGTAGATAAGCCACCGGTGAAGACAGTGTCACTGTTGATCTTATTATTTTTTTCTATGAAACTTTTAACACTCTCCTCGCCTAAAATAATGCCAATAACTTGATGGGAAATACTTCTGGGCCACAAAAATTTGTGAGAAAAGGGACGGTGCTGTTCTGCAATGTGCTTTTGAAATTAGTAAAAAGTAATCTCACTTTAATAATTAACATAATCAAATTAGTGATTAAATGTTAAATTTACTTCCTATTTTTAAAGTTGAGTTCATCTTCATTTTAAGTGATAACTATTTAAGAAACCCTTGATTTATTTTGATATTTCTTTGGATTCCAGTACTTTTAATAAGTGTAGCTATCATGTAACAAGCTAGATATCTAAAGGAATTGCCAATCGCGCTGAAAACATAACAGCATCGTATTAATGTAGCATTAATTTGTGTCTACTTAAACAACACCATGTGGTTCTAGTTAGTAAATAATAATTAATTCATTGAAAATTTTCTAATATATCTTAATTTCTTCCCTTTGTAAGCAATAGAGTTAACACCTGGAGTACCCAATTTAATGGATTTTTATATTCCTTGTTATCATATTTCAAAAGAGATCTTATATACAAAGAATTGAATAAAATGAATACAAGTTTCCATCTATATATATAGATTATTTTATGATTTCAAGTTAAAGTTTATGAAAAAAAGAATAATTTAATTAGTAATAAAAAATTGAAAGA
>JANPWT010000247.1:38101843-38113895 GCA_024678245.1 Erythroxylum densum | reverse complement strand
GCTTGAATTGTTATGAAGTGTTTAGGCCTTTGAATAAGTAAATATGTGAAGATTATAAGTGTATATGATGTTAGTTTAGTTGTGAGAAGTTTTGGAAAAGGTTTGAAGAGGTCTTGGACAAGATTTAATGAAATATAATAGGAACACCATAACCAAAATAGATGATCTATTCCTTATGTTGACGGCCAAAATATCAAATGTCTTATCTCCTTTTTCTTCTTTATTTCTTTATTTCCTCTTCAAAAACTATTTATACATGCATTTTCTATACACAAAATAGAAAAAAGTTATGCATTATATAATCAGGTCGTCGCATGCATTCCCTTTATTTTTTTAAAAAAGAAAATAATATTAAATTGATAAAGTACTAAAACACATTTTCAAAGCTATATAGTTACGGTTCAATTTACATTTCAACATTAGCTAGAATTGAGCTCATACAAGCTTAAAGACCATAATCAATAATGAATTGTCATATCCATTAAGGTTTGGAGATACTTAGACTTCCTTTGAAACATAAGCATACTTATTTTCTCTCTAACGAGAGTATATGCTACAATTCATAATCAATTTAAAAATATTCAAAACACCTTAATGAATCAATCTAAGATTCTCAACCCACTTGAAGATAATCTGGACTAGGATGAGATGTAGCAATTGGTCTATCTAAGGAGAACAACTGAAACCAAAGGTATTTATAAAACTAATAGGAGTATAGTATATAGATTAATAGAATAAAAGCATAGAATACACAGGTTGTTCTAAAACTTTATTCCTTTTAGTATTTCAAAAATGTTTAACATGTTTTTTATGGCAAGCTAAAAAATGAAAGAAGTTTTAAAGGAGTATTCTTTGAATCAAATTTTGATCAAGCCTCCTTACTATATTTAGACAAGATTTATTGGTGAATTATTGAAATTATGCTCTAACCAAATAACTTTATCCTTAGTTTCAATATGTAGATTAATTAAAGTTTAGTATATGCTCCATAAAATTATTAAAGCCTTCGAGTATATATCTCCATTATCCATCAACACTAAAAGGGTTAACTTTGGATTTAAGAGGAATTAAAAGTCTAAGATTCTTTTACCCTTATATAGAGAATAAGGGTCCTAACTCATTCTAATTTTCAAACCAAAAATAATTATTATTTCCATTCTCAACTATAGTTTTTACAAACCAATGTAATAAGTCTCTTAACCTTAACATCTGATCTAATGTCAATGAATTGCTCTTACAAGGTTTGGTAAACTAGAAGTTATGCTCCTTTATGATATAAGAATGAACCTGTTTAACCTAAATAGATTCCTTATCTAGTAAGAGTTTCCAAATTTTCTTTCCTATAAGCATCAGGTTGGTGTGTTTAATTTAATATGTCCGTAGAATCTCTTCCTTCAAAGTACATATCTCAAATCATCTTACTTTGGCTCCAGAACCATTCTCAAGGGTCCCTGATCATCTGAATATCTTTAAATTCCTTTATACATCCTTGTTGATTTTAGGCAAATATGAAAGGCACATCCAGTGAATATTAAGATTGATCAATACTAACCTAATAAGTTTTAATATACCATTATAAAAAAGAAATATATTATTCCAATGTTGTAATTCTATGAAATTGAATCAATTAGAGGCTTGCAATCAAGGTAGTTGATCCTTTTATCAGTGACGGTAATCCCAAAGTATTTGAAAAGAAGAGCTTAGAGCTTTTGTTAAGTGATATTGGATAGAAAATTTGTTAATACCTATGCATCAAAGGAAATATAAAGGTTGCTTTTGGATTCATTGATACATCAACATAAGATAAGTTGTAAAAGTTCAATCTCTTACATTTATGGTGAGACTTGAACTCAACCGTTAATTAATTTTGTGAGCTATTAATTTGGTCAATAACAAAAAATGATGAAAAATTAAGGTGGGATAAGGTCACCTTGCCTCAAACCTTTAGAACTTACAAATGAGTAGGATGAGTCTTTATTAATTAAGAAAGCATAGGAGGCAGTAGAGAAGTGTTTCTCTAACAAATTGATAAATTTGTTAGGGATACCATGAGTTTGTTGCACTTCTATTAGAAAATTATAATTAACATAATCAAAAACCTTTTTGGAAGTTTATTTTGAGAGAGCAAACTTCATGGATTTTTTACTTGGGTAAGTTTTGAATAGCTTTTGAGCATGAAGTAAATTGTTACATATACTTATGTTATAAAAAAGCTCCTTGATTTTGGTTAATCAAGTGTTTTAAGATCTCTTTAAGTCTAGAAGCTGAGAGTTTAGATGTAATTTTATAGAATATATTACAATAAAAAATGGATTTTAAATTATCGAAAGAAGTTGGGTTTGGCTTTTTAGGGATAAGGGTAAAAAATGTTTTGTTCAACTCCTTAAGCATTATAGTTAAAGGAAACAATTCTAGGATTAAATTGGAGATTAACTCACTTAATTAAGTGTTAGGTCTTTTGGAAGAAATAGGCATTGAGTCAATTAAGGGCTAAAGACTTGTTAGGGTTTAAACTAAAACATTCTTAATATCTCTTACCTTAAAAGGTTTCACTAACATTTCCTTTTGTTTAAGAGACATCATACCAGGAATGAAGTTTCTAATTTTGTGAAAAAGTAAGCTTTGATTATTAGCATGACCTAATAAGTTTTTGAAATGATTGTAAGCCAACATTTTTAACTTATCCTATCTTTAAACAATTTCACACTTACCATTCACCAGTAAGCATATATTATTTTTATTTCTCATCTAGAGGATAGAATTTTGAAAGAATTTTGACATTTTGTCCCCTTTCTAAGCCATATTACCTTGGCTCTTTGCTTTAATAAGGAACAATGCTTTTGTAAACAATAAATGTAAGAATTCAAAGCCTCTCTTTCTTTTCCTTTTAGGAGGGGTCCCTGAGGAAAGTATCAATTTCCACCTAGTCCTTATAAGTATTTTTCCTTTTTTTTCTTGGAAAAACTTCTTTAGTTCCTTTTTAACTGCCCATAATTTTTTCATGCATTTAAAAGAATGAAATCCCTCAAACTCAACCTTCAAACCATTAGTCACTACCTCCTTAAAACCCTCTACTTTAGTCTAGAAATTATTAAACCTAAAAGGGTAATTAAGTTTTAGAGATTTGGCATTAATTATGATTTTTGTCATGGGTGTGACACCCATGCCAAGCCCATGCGAAGGAGGCTCACGACTGTGAGCCTTTAAAGAGGCCATTCATGGCCATAAGCCAACCATGCACGCCTGTGACTATTAGATAGTTGTCTCGAACCTTAGTTTTCAGTATAAAAAGAATGTTTTGACAACAAAATGGATATGAAATGTTTGGTGGAGTGAAGTCTAGGTTTTGTAGGGGAAGAAGGGGCAAACCTCTCATCCTTTAGAGACCCATGGAGGGACAAGCTTTCCAACACCGGTTTGGAGGTGATATCAAAGCCGAAGAACCTAGTTAAGCATTCTCTCTTTATATTTGTTGTTCTTTCTCTCTCTTGGAATTGTTTAGGTCATCCTATGCTTATGGATTTAGGTTTTCATGCATGAATGATCTTATTCTAGTTATCATGAGATTGTTTATGTATGAACCCATTGCTACAATCTTGAACATAATCCATAATTATTGTGTTTGTATATTACTAGATCTTCAATATGATCCATTATTGTTATTTTGAGATTCATTTATAGCTACTAATGACTTCAAATCATTAGGGATACAATTCGTAAATGTTTTACTTTTGATTGGTGTCGAATCATTACGGAAAACATAACCGAGGTTAAATGACCCTAGTGTATGTGATTGTTACCTTGATTAATCTATTTTTCTAACTTATAATGCAACTGTCTAATTAAATCTAAAGAGCTTATTCTAGTTTGTTCGATAGCTACATTTGGTTAAAGAGCTTGTTTTATTTGAATATGACCTAAGAGAAAAATAGGGTTAATAGAGCTTATCATTAACCTACGATTAATAATTGCGAAGTGAGGTATGAGAACAACAATTCAATGAAGTATGTCTAATTTTGTGTAGTATTAGATTAAACCGATGACCAAGCCCTTAACGTATTCATCACTTTTCATCATTTTTGAATGTTTTCTTTATTTTGTTTTCATTAGTTTAGTTTCATTCTATTTTCTTATTTGAAAACCAACAAAGCCCTCCATAACCTAAGTACACATTATTTTCATTCCAAAAGCTAATTGAACACTCTTTGTAGGATCGACCTAGACTTGTAGTTATTTTATGTAGCGTTATGACACACTACTAGGCTCTATCTCACTTTGTCCTTATTAGCTAGATCTCTTCCTATTTATTACTCCAAGTATAAAAGAAGCCATCATCCCTTATGGTAGATAATTTATAAGTATTTAGTCATTTTAGGAAATCTTGATTTTATAATTTACAATTAAGTCTTTCCCCTTTAACTTCTTATGATAAGAGGATATTATTGAGTATGTCAGCTTTAGCCAAGGAGATTGAATATAAGAATTAATAAACTTTAAATCTTTCTATAATTGTGCCCTCTAAAACTTATGATTGGAGGCATAGATAAAAAAGATCTTTAAGGGATAAGGTAAGTGATTTATACTAACACTTAGATTGATGAATTGATCATACATGAAGTGATTATGCACTTTCACTTTCTTAGATTAAATACCTATAAGAATTTTGTTATTATAATGGCAATTATGATTTGTAATCATGGTCTAATGTTCACTTTCTTAGATTAAATCGCTACGACAATTCTATTATTATAATGGCAATTATGATTTGTAATCATGGTCTAATGTCTACAAATTTCCATTGCTAAGAACAATAGTTATTATTCTTAACTTGAATCTCTAGGATCCGTTAAGCAAGTTTTATATTTAGTAAAACTCTTAATACCTGCATATATACAAACCGCATCTTGTAGTATAAGAGGTTATCATTCTCATAAGGATTATAAACACTTAAACAATTGAATCTAACTTTGTCTAAGGTATATCAAAATTGATTTGAATTAAAATAAAATAACATAAATTAAGTAAACAAAACAAGTAATCAAATAAATAGTGAACTGCTGATAAAAATTAAGGTTTGACCAATATTGAATGCTTAGAAACTATTCTTTCCTTGTTTTGTTTACTTTAATTTTGTTGATTCAATTTATGTTTGATCCTAGATTTCCTAAGTTTTTGATTACTCTCTCTCTCAAGATCTAATCAATTAACCCAAAATTTACAGATTTGTAATCTCTCAATTCACAAAAATATTCCTAACTTATTCAATTAGATATGAAGTAATATATTAGACAATCAATTTCATAACCAAGATCTCTCTTCGATTGATCCCTAATTTGATAATTATAGGTCTATTAAGTTGTTAACTCTCACTGTACAATCTAGCACTAATTACTTTGACTCACTCTCTCTATTTTTTGTCAAGTTTATGCTCGAAAATTAACAAACATCTACGCATGTATTGAAATCAATAATAATTAAAATTCACAAAATAATTCCAGAATAATTCCTAATCTAGATTTAAAAATCCTTATCTATGTTTAACATTAAAGAAATCCAATTACACATCAAGGATAATTAAAAAAATAAAGGAAAAGAATAAAAAATCTATTTGACTCTTTGATTTGGAATGTTAGAAAATTTCCTAAAGCTTTTCTTCATCTCTCCACTTTGATTCACTTTTGATTTGTGACTGTTACATTTTTTATTGTATTTCACATTCTTATATAGTGTTTTAGGGTTCTGGGCCCATGCCTAGGGCTTCTCCACTTTGTTTGGTTTTCGAATCATAAAAAAACATAAAAAAAAACTCACACCTGAAGACCTCCTGTCATGATATGCTCCATGCTTTAGCCTTTTTGTCACGATTGTGACAAAGCCCTGATTTATGTTCCCCATACACAATCGTGACACCCTTTATGCAGCCTTCATCTTCTTCAGTTTTTAATGCCCTGATTTCCAACACTCACAAACACATCAAATACCTCATGAAACATAAAATTGAGATTGAATTCATGATCTAAACCACATAAACACTTAGAATATAATCAAACAATCACAATAACACAATTCTAAACCTGTACATATGATAATCATTTAAGAAACACTTGAAAATACACTAAAACACCTACCAAAACATAGTATGATATATACTTATCATAATCCTAATAATATAAGATTTCTTTAAATTCAGATAGGCTTATATTAAACTACTTCATTTTGGACCAATTCATATCCCTTACGTTCTAAGAGATAATTATTATATAGAAATTAGGGGTTGTTCTACCTAATTTCCTTCTAGTTTTGGTGCCTAATTTATCATCAAATAGGTTTAGAATTCCTTTATCAATTCATTGTTTTTATCTTTACCATCAAGAACAATAAGGGATTCATTTAGCCAAGAACTTTTTTGAGCTTGCTCAAGTTTAAATTTTCTAGATGTTGCTTTAAGCTTAACTTCCTTAGTTTGTTCTTTTCAAGTGGGAACTTTAAATTGGTTCTGATTTATATCTTGCTTGTGGACTAATCCACACTTTAAAGGATTAGATATCATCTAAAAATTATCCAGACGAATGGTTTCCTTTGAGTGTCCTTGTGTCCCTTCTCCTTATGTAGGAGGTTTTTCATTTACAATCAAGCTTTAAGCATTAAAAATTAGCTCATGATTTTGTTTTAAAACTAACCCTTTACCGTTGGTCTCCAAATCTTTTTCACCTACTCAATTGAATTCTATTGATAATAAAGTTTCTTCTCTTCCCCATAAGACCTCTTTCTTTATTTAGCCTCATAATCTTAATATTATTAGGAATCTTTTTTTAGAGATGGACTTCTAAATAGTTTTAACATAACTGATTATTCTAAGATTAGTTGTATCTTTATCTAAGCATAAATTCCTCCCAATAGAGCTTTCAAGATAGCTTAATCTCATAGTAATAAAGTACTCAAGAGAGATATTGTGCAAAATTTACTTATAGGGGAACGAGCTTTATACTGGATTTATCAAGTGTAAGACTTGGCTTCCATCTTTGAATCAGGAGAGGCTTCCCTAAGATGAGATATGGACCTAACTCCATTACTTTCTCGATGCCAGCTTCATTTCCAAATTTGAATAAAAAGAAGTCATTTTAATTGATTACAATTTATTTTCTCCAAACCTAACTTCCCTTAGTTTATTGTAGCCTAAGATTGAACAAGAGGAAAGGCTAATGTCTTATCAATAAAGTATCACATTAAAGAAGTATTCCATCTTTTGGCTCTTGCTTAAAGCATTTCTGGAGGATGATTAACAACTAAATCGTCACCATAATAATTAAAGGGGAAAATTTTAAGAGCTCAAGGAGAGGAATGATCCCCCACTACTGAACTTTAAGATTTTTTTATAAGGATGAAGATATTAGAGTAGGTAGGGTAAGAAAAAGGAGAAACAAAAATAGGAATATAGGAATGAAGGGGTAGATTTTGAGTATAGGAAAAAAGGGAGAGGGAGAAGGAGCAAAGGGAGGAGTTGAAGAATAAGCCAAAATTTAAAGAGAAAAGGAGGAACTACAGTTTAAAACTGATGGGAAAGTTGAGATTTAAGGGGAGGAAGAAAGAGGGGTAAGAGGCAAGCTTAGAAGAGATGGAGGTGGGAGTAAGAGGGGCAATTAATGTAGGTCTATGACTAGTACTTTTCCTTTTACAATTCTAAACTAACATGAAAGTTGAGATTTAAGAAGAGGAAGAAAGAGGGGTAAGAGTCAAGCCAAGAGGAGATATAGGTGGGAGCAAAAGGGTCGATTATTGCAAGTTCCAACACCATTTCTTTTCCATGAACTAGAGAAAGGATTTAAGGAGGAAAATCTTGTGAAATAACATCATTAAAAATAATGAAAATGAAACACAACTAGAGAGAGGGAAGAGGTAGAAAGAGAACTTCTAATCATATCCATTCATATTAGGTTTATCTATTAAAAGCAAACTTATCAAAATAGGAAATGGTCGAATGCTAGTTATTATAAAATGTTATATCTCAATTAAAATCAAAACTCCATTCTTGATCAACATTTATATTTAATAACAAAATATTTATGTTTTTATGTATAAATATGTGTAAGCTTATCAAATAAGTATGAAAGTGCAAATCTCATTGATCAATAATAAGAAAGGTATATAGTCTTCATACATGTATACTATATATATATAATTAAAATGTACAAAATAATATAAAAGATATCTTTACAATATATAATAGATAAGAATAGGTGTATGGTGGAGAAGGCAAATTAAAAGAAGAGGTTATGTTATTTTGGAAGATGAAGAGGGACAGGGAGTGATGAGCAAGAATTTGGTATAAGAAAACTCCTTTCTAAGAAAATATATATAACGAGAGATATAAAGTTTAGAACTTCGAGGGGAAATACATAGTATAGATTTTGATGTAAGTTTATCATTATATAAATGGAACCGAAAAATGGAAAACATGTATAACAAAAAATTTAAAGGTAAGAAAGGATTTGTTTGGTAAGGAAAAGTAATTTATGAGAGCACTAATGATAAAGAACAGGAGTAGGTAACAAATTGATAAGGCAGATAATAGTAGAGAAGGCTTTCGGCTAAAATAATTTAGGAAGAGAGATATCGACAAAGAGTTTGAGGCCAATTTTAATGATATTTCAGATTTTGCATTTAGAGAGTTCATTTTGTTAAGGAGTATTAGGGCCAGAGATAGAATAAGTGATACCATAAGTAGTTAGGTATTGAGCAAATGCACCCTTAATAAGTCTAAAATTTCCATCTCATTGAAAAGTTTTAATAGTGGTGGAGAAAGAGTTTTAGTAGCAATTTTGAAATTTTAAAAATTATAAAGAGCTCAAGATTTTTTAGCTAAAGGAAATATCTATATGTAGTGATTAAAATCATCAATAAGGATAATAAAGTATCAATAACCAGAATAAGATAGAGATAGAAAAAGTTCCCAAATATAGTGAATAAGTTGTAAAGGTTTTGTAGATATATAAGAAGATAATGGAGATAAAAGCCTAATACTTTTACCTTAAAGACATGAAATACAAGGATTGATATTATTTGAATTATTAGAATTTCTTTGATAAACTAGAAAGTGTAGACTATAAAAGATAGCAAATACATTAGTACAAAAAATAGAAAGGTATATCCATTACTAATAACCATTTGGTTTGGATTTTTATATGAAGTCATAGATTCTACAATTTAAAGATCAAGTGTTATAGGAGTAGTTGTACCGTTTTCAATTAACCATTCAAAAATATACTAAAAGTAAATTAAAATTATGCGGATTAGCCTAGATATTAGTAGTAAGAAACATTGCGGTAAAAATATTGATATTAGGTTTGGGACTAAATTAATGATTTTAGAACTTTGAGCACCTAAATCAATAGTGTATAGTAATATGTCTCCATTTTTAATAAATTTGACATTGTGAAGGAGGTTTTGTTAGGGGAGAGATTGTTGAGATGCCGATTGTTGCATAAATCATTTCTCATGTACAACCCAAATATCATGATTAGTGTAATAATCAAGTGTTGTTAATTTCTTTCATTTGATGTGTTCAAGAGATGGAGCATCAGGGTTAGAGATCCCTCCTAATGGTGGGAGAATCTCGTTAATATCGTTGATGAGATCAATGGTGAGTAGAAAAACTTATTTTGTCTATATAAGTTAACTTATTAGATCTAAATATGTTATGAAATTGATAATTTGATTGAATGATAAAGTAAGAGGGTTATTATCTGTCAATAAATTATTAATTTAGTGTTTATTGAATGATGTTTCTACTATTGGTGCTTGATGTGTTGATAGTTAGAGTGCTTATGATATTTTGACAATATAAACTAGAAAAAGTTTATTAGATTTTTATCTACTTTGAAGTAGAATAATATATGCATAAGCTTTGATATTATGAAAAAGTAATAAAGTTTAGTTCTTATTGATTGATGATATGAAAGATTCATAACCTTTACATAAACAACATTGTTATATAATGATGATTTACAAGAAAAGATAAGATAAAAGTTATCTTTATACTATATAGTAAAGAGGAATAATATTTGTCAATTTATTATTATCTATATCAAAAAATATAAGAAAATATAGTTGGATTCTAATAATATCATCACGCTTTACTACATATTAAAGCTAACAATCAATTCACGTCATCAAAATTCATACAATACAAATTACATTAGGTTAAAAGTAAATTAAATTTAAATCGTATGTACTTAATTTAAAGATATAATTTTAATATTATTCCTTTTGTAAAAGTAAAATGTATTAACTAGCAAATAAGTATCTGAATTAGACTTTGATTAGGTAAAACCAAACATGAAGATCCAAAACTATTAGAAATAGAGGAACACTTGTGCCTAGTTTAAATGTTTGTTTGGTCTAATATTTGACAACATAGTAATATGATATAGAACAATCTGACTTGAAAAAGCTACCCATCATATTTAGGATACCTACTTTTTAAGATATGATCCATACTTTTGCATTTCACTATTTTTGTTGTAGTAGAACTTTAACTTTCTAGGAATAACAATTGATAAGTTATTTGATTTCAAATACAACTAATTATAAGGATTTAACTTTTATCTTCCTTAATATGCCCCTAAAAGATAGTAGTGTCATTAAGCACTGTTAGCTTCACTCGATTATATTGAAAGAAAGAATTTAAGATAGCCTAAGTAAGAAGATCAACTACTTATCTTTGTAGGAAATATAAGCAACATGTAGCTTACTTTAAGTCACCGATTGATGAAAAAATACATATCTATTTCAATATGCTTCATTTTAAAGTGATGGACATTATTAAAGCAAGTATAATTGGTACCAATATTGTCATAATATAAAACATTTGTAGAGGTAGGAATTTGCAACTGTTTAAGGAGATATTGAATAATTGCGTTTTAAAGCCATTGGCTACAATGCCTCTATATTTAACCTCTTTGGAAGACCTTGTTACTAATCTTTGTTTATTTAAACTCCATGACACTAAATTTGGTTAATTAAAGACTACTTAACTACTTGTTAATATCCTATCATCGTAATTACTAGCCTAGTTGGCATTTAAAAATACACGTAAAGACGAATCATTATGTGGCTGAGGTATAAGACCATTGATACGTGAGATCCCACCCTATATATCTACAAATTCAAGTACATCTATCAAACTAAGATTTATTTAATCGATTCATGAATTTTACTATTAGGTTTGACCCTAATTTGAAAAATTTTTGTTATCCTATCTTTAAGATTACATACAATTTCTTTCAATTATGTTATATCTATTTATACAAAAAATTTATAAATCATACATGAACCAATATCTTATATAATTGAATCCAATGAATCAAAAATCAAATTGCATTAAATATAAAGTCAAATAACAAAATCCATCATAAAATTCATCTTACCTAGGCACTAAATAAATTTTTTTTCATAAAAATATAAAACATAATTAAGGATCAAAATAAGAATTAAAAATAATTAAGGATTCAAAATAAGAATTAAAAACAAGGGAATTCATATTTTATATATATCCCTTTTCTCTAATAAAATCCATTTAATCTTTGATGGAAATATGTTCTCTATTCAGATATCTAAGTCAATCTTCACTTCTTTGCCACTTTAAGTTTTAGAACTATGCCTAACTCAAACTCCTTTAATTGTCCTTCTTATTAGCCTTTTATACTTCAAAATTAAGGTTATTAAACTAGAGTCACCCATACAGTCGTATCTAGTGACAATATCCCTTTATCTCACTTTAAGTCTCAATAATCATGTGAAACATAACTCCAATAACTCATATAGTCTATAGACATGACCATATCCAAGACCACACAATCGTGTCTAACTTTAACCCAGGTGAAACTTCATCTTTCAACTTGTACATGGTTATAGGGACTTATAGACGATCACTCACACAATTGTGTACAACACCAACACGAACATTACCTTACCAATATAGGCATGTCCTTCAAAAGCAACTTTAATTCTTCAGTTTTCTACCTCGATTCTACCTAATTTCCACTCCTTTTGA
>JANPWT010000247.1:38047908-38067285 GCA_024678245.1 Erythroxylum densum | reverse complement strand
TATCTCAAGTTTTACAGAAAAAAGATCAAAATATAGTGAATGTAATGCATTTGGTTAAAGTCTCAAAATGTCATCTGCAACAAGTTAGAGATGATGGTCGGGAGCCTTTATTGAAACAAGTCGTTGACTTTTGTGGTGAAAATAATGTAAGTGTGATAGGTATGCAAGATATGTTTATAGTTAGAGGGAGATCAAGGTGTAGAAGCGAAGACATGATGAATCTTTATCACTATCGTGTTGAGCTTTTCTATTCTGTGATTGACATGTAACTTCAAGAGCTTAATAATCGATTTGATGAAGTCAATACAAGTTTACTTTTATGTGTGGCATGTCTTGATCCTAAAGACTCCTTTTTTACATTTGACATAGACAAATTGATTGAACTTGCCAAATTCTATCCATAAGAGTTTCCTCCTATTGCTTTAATTGAACTTGAATATCAACTTGGGATTTTATCATTGATGTACGTATGGATAAGAATTTTTTTGAATTGAGTGAAATTGGAGACCTTGCTAAAAGAATGGTGGCTACAAGAAAGCATCATGTATTTCTTTTGGTTTATTTATTTGCCAAATTGTCATTATTTTTACCAGTTGCTACAACCATAGTGGAAAGAGCTTTCTCCGCAATGAAAATTATCAAGAGTTCACTTCGTAATAAAATGAGAGATGACCTATTGAATAATTGTTTAGTGTGTTACATTAAAAGAGATGTATTTGCAAATATTGACAATAATCTTATTATGAAAAGACTTCAATTTATGAAAAGTAGGCGAGGATCATTGTAATTTTAACTATTTTATATTCTTAATAAAACTTTATTTTTTATTTAAATTTGATATGAAAATTTTGTAAAATTTATATTTTATTTGGGCTCTCATATCTTAAATTCCTAGCTTTGTCACTGCACTCGTAGAATGTCTCACCAGCGACGAAGCACCATTTGTGACGGTCGAGTGGCAACGTCACTAATTGACGTCGCTATTGTGAAAACGTTAGGTGAATATCACCAATGGGTGCAAGCGATATGGGTGACCTGGCAGTGGGAAACCAATGTCGTTGAGGAGAATAGGCAATGGTAGAGGGTGGCAGCGCGAGAGAAAAGAGAACAAACGTAAGAGGTAGCTGTTGAGAAATGTGATAGGCAGAGCAGGAGACGTGAGAGAAGCAATTGGAGACCTGGCAGTTGGAGACAGGTCGGAGGAAAACGTGGGATAAAAGTTGATGAAACATGGTTTGATGTTGATGATGGAGTGTTCTCCAGAAATTTAGAAATTTCTGGACACGCACCCACCATTCTCCGCACAAAGTTCCACAGAGGCAATTGCCTCTATTCAATTTTTTATTTTTTAAAAAAACTTAATTTAAATTAATGTAATTTAATGAAGATTAAATTATTTTATATTCTTAATAAAATTGAAAATTTTGTTTTCAATTTTTTGAAAATTATTTTCGAAGAGTATTTTTCATTAGGAATATTTTGAAATTTTGCTTAATTTTTCAAGAGTTGAATTATTAAATTAAATTAGTTATCAAATCAATAATTAGAATTAAGCCAATGTTTTTAATGATTTCTTTCAAAATTGGATTATGTTAGAAATTATAAATATAATGAGATTATATTAATTAAGATTAGATCTTAATTTCAAGATTAAAGTAATTATTTTTTTGGTAAATCAATAAATTTATAAATAAAGAAAATAAAGGATTATGTACAGAACTAGAGATTGCCTAAGAGGCAAATCTCATACTGAAACCAAACCAAAAGACATACCTAACCATAGTAGATTGAGGAGACTCAACCGTTTCCAAGAAGATAAAGGAATGATACAAAAAATTAAATTATACAAGAATCAGATTACAATATACAACCTATTTCTATCTTCTTTCCAAGATTACTTGGAGAGGCTTGTAAGGCCATAACCTTTACTTGATACTCTCAAATGTCCAAACTAAACTCGTAGATCATCTCATCAACCAAGAACATCGATATAACCTGATAGAATTTCATAGACTGAAATCATCTCTTTTGCTAAAAGGGAGGGTCCATTGCAAAAGGAGAAACCTTTCCCCTATTCCTTGTACTCAATCTGTCACAACACCATGCTTCCAAGACTTGATAACTTTTTGCTTTAAGGCTTTTGAGAGACTGATGCCTACCCTGAACCATCTTTAAATACTAACATTAGCACTCACCCAAGACTTCATGAATAAACCTGAAATTGAAAAGACACTTTCCCGAAGCTGGTGTCTCCCTTGCTGTAATATACTAAAGAGGGACAGGAGATTGTGTTCTCCTTTTTACCTCCAATTTCCCTCACCTGAAATCAAACCTGTAAACATTATGTTAGAAAAAAATAAAACACACCAACAATTACCTTCTCTCGATGTTTGAGCTGAGTTGTTTCATAACTTTAAAGATCACTCTAGTATTAATGCTCCTAACTTCCAAGACTTTATCTTTGAAGGTCCGGTGGTTTCTTTCAGTCCAAAGGTTGTACACAATAATAGATAGGAGAATTATAAAAATGTTGAGATCAATATTTCTGAAGTTTTAAGGCTAGTTGAACCAATTTAGAATGGATTGAAGGTTTGTCAAGTTAGGTAAGTAGATATGAAAGTGGATAAGACACTAAAATCACACTGTTTTTTAGTAAGAACATTCAAAGAATAGGTGGTCAATAGACTCATTATCCAAGGAACACAAAGAGTAGTGATTTGAGATATAAGAGTAAAGGAGTTTATCCCTTGTTTGTAGCTTATTAAGAAAGGCTAACCACAGAATGAAGGAATACCTTGGGCTATTTCTTTTATGCCATACTAATTTATATCGAGGAATGCACGAATTAGGAGGTCTAATTTTCCTTCTAATATTAATAGTATGCACCCATTTGACCACCCACAAAGCTTCACTTTCATTAAAAAGAACCCAGATTCTTTTTCCTATCAAAACATTATTCCACATAGATAAATGTTTAATGCCTAATCCACCATCTCTTTTGGATCTACATAGGTCATTCCATTTAACCTTTGCATGAGCTTTTGACACAACTTTTCCAAACCACAAGAAATTCCTTAGTTTTGTCTCTATTTCCTTAATAATGAAAGAAGGAAGAATGAAATGACTAGACCAATATACCTGAAAAGTTAAGAGGACAGAAATAACCAACTAAAATCTACCAATATAGGAAAGAGTTTTATGGGTCCATTTGTTTACTCTGGCATCAGTTTTATCCAACAGAGGCATGCAATCCCTCCTAAACAAATGACCTGCTAAGAGAGGTACCCCTAAGTACCCAATCGAAAGGTGATCTCTTTGAAGACCCGAAATTGTTTTCATTTGATGGGCCATATGGTCCATATCAGGAGATAAAAAGAATTGACTCTTACTAAGGTTCATGTCCATGTCAGACAAATAAGAGAAAGTGCACATGCAATTAAGTAAAGTTTGAACTGAAACCAAATCAACATGAAAAAAACATTAAAAGATTATCAGCAAATAAGAGATGGGTGAGTTTAAGAGCTTTACACCTTTAGTGATATTTAAAAGAAGCACTACCAGCTATAAATGCATTCAAGCTCCTAGAGAGTACCTCCATACAGATAATAAGGAGAAACGAAGATAAAGGATCCCCTTATCTTAAGCCCGACTTACCACGAAATTTTTTTGAGGGAGACCCATTGATCAAGATAGAGTAAGAAGGCAAGGGTATATACTCTTCAATCTACTTAATAAACTTAGGAAGAAAACCTACTGCTAAAAGCACATTCAGGAGAAAATCCCATTGAATTGAGTCATAGGCTTTTTCCAAATCCACTTTAAAAGCACATCTCCTATGATTATTTGAAAGGTGGTAATTCTTAAAAATCTCTTGAGCCAACATGATATTGTCCCCTATTTGACGGTTTTTAATGAAAGCACTTTAGTTTGAGTTGATAATGCGAGGGAGTAACTCTCTAAGCCTATTTTCCATGATTTTCATGATCACCTTATAAATTATGTTACAACATGAGATTGGTCTATAATCAAACAAAGTGGAAGGATGAATTTTCTTAGGAACAAAAGAAATAAAAGTAGAGTTAAGCTCTTTGAAAAGCCTACTATGTTGAAAAAATTCTTGGATAACCCGAGTAACCTCATCCCCAATAATATGCTAAGTTTGCTTAAAGAAAAAACTATCAAAACCATCCAGCCCAGGGGCATTATTCGGGTTGAAGGAGTTAAAAAACATCCCTAATCTCTTGCATTGAGACTTTAGCAATGAGATTGTTTTTAAGATTTTTAGGAATCAAAAAAGGAAAAAGAGCTACCACATACTCTTTAGAGGAGATTAGGTCTTTCTTATTTCCAAGAGTGTTCTGAAAAAAAACCTAGGAACTGTTTTTGAATCTGTTCAAAATCAACAATCCTATGACCATTTCCCACCATTAATGAGTGAATGTTGTTCCTATTACTATTTGACAAGATAGAATTGTGAAAGAATTCGGTATTCGTATCCCCCTCTCTGAGCCACTTAATACGAGATGATTGCTTATAGAACAACTCTAACATTCACATCCCCTACCTGATCTGAGTTTAGGAATTTGAGTGCATTTTAACTACTTTAAACACCACACAGAATATACAAGTTCCACAGACATGAGAAATCCAAGCATCTTCTACGGTATGAACAAAATTTGGTTGCGAGACTAGGAAGTTGGAAAACCTGAATGGAGAAGATCTTTTCTATAGGTTTGCTAAAGACCTAATCACTACTGGAGAGTGGTCTGAGATGTTAGGATTTTGAATCACTCCATATGATCTAGGAAACCAAGAACTCCAAGTCGAGTTGATAAGGGTTCTATCTAACTTTCTTGCTATAAAAAGGTCACCAGATTACTTATTATTCCAAGTAAAACTAGGACCACTAGAATTTAAATCTTTCAGGACACAATCCTCAACACACTTCCTAAAGTTATTCATTCCATTAATAGTTGAGGTACTAACAGAATAACATTAAAGTCTCTAGTAATAATCCACGGTTGATTACCAACAATGAGTTTGATATTTGAGAGAGCAGACCAGAGAGACTTTTTATGATTATAACTATTCGACCCATACACACATGTCACAAAAAAGACTGAGGCTCTATTCATAGGGGTCACCTCCAAATGAATCAGTTGATCATTTGTAATTACAGGAGAACACAAGAAAAGACCAAGCTAACACTAACCTAGCATTTGAAGCTTGATCTAAATTACTGCAGTAATGTCATCTAGGAAACAAGGAAGAGCACACATTATTCAAAATGAAAAGATCTTTTAAACATGTTATAGAAGCAATGCAAGTTAAGGGGTTCCTACATAAAATAATGGAAGAACAATATTTAAACTTTTTAAATTAAGGATAATTAGATTAATTAGATTAACTAAAGTTTATTGAGATTAAATTAGGTTAATAGGGTCTAATTATAAATATTTAAAAATCAAACATAATTAAAAATAAACTTACACTAATTTAAGATTATTGTACCATATACATGCCAAGACAATAAAACATGTGCTTTATATCGAAAAATTATATAACCTGTTTTATATTATATTATTAATGGCCGTATTGTTTTCATCACTTCGATAGATTTAGTTTGGAAATTTTAAGCAATAATTCTTGAAAATGCATTAGAAAGAGATGAACACACGGAATTGCGTAGGATAATGAAGTTCCTTACCACTAACCTAAACCGTTGGGAGGTAAGGAAGAAATTACAATAGTACTATTAAGATAGATCTAAACCTATTCCGTTTCATAAACATTTTCTAGCTCAAGCATAATTAAGCCACTATAAAAATCCGAAAATCTAAATTTAAGATATTTTATTCTCATTACCATCCGTCGATAAACAAATTCAATAATTGTATCTTCTGGATCCTATGATCTATAACCATTTATGTCCTTATATTCATGAGAACTTGAACTATCAAGCTCACTTGCTCATAAGCCAGCCAGGAACGAGGATCACTTCTTTCTATCTACTCTTGTAATTTTTCACAACAAATGACAATAATACGTCTCCTTTTCTCCATAAACTGCAGCTTTAGAAAAATAAATAAAACAAAAAAAAAAGAATTGGATCCTTAAGGCCAACTTCAGGAGTTCCACAGATTCAACTACATATAGTATGCATCTCTAACGCCACTCTTCAGTTCCAAAATCCTTATTCATACTACTTTTGTAGTTTCTGGTAGTCCAATAACAGACCTTCTTTTAATGGATGGGTAAAAGTTCACCTTCTTCAACTACAAAGTTCTCACGGCAATAGAAGAAAAAGGCCACCCAAATTGGTACACAAGCTTGCTTGCAAGTTTTCACTGCGTTTTGGCCTGCCTTACAACACTTCTATTCCAATACAGATGCCTGAGCTTTATGTCCCATTCCTCGCAAAAGGGTTTCATTTTTGTAGACTTTCCAGACAAATATCTTAGCTTTTCTTGATTTTGGCATGGACAATTCCGAAACGCGTCAATGAAAAAAGTAAGAATAATTGCAAATTCGAAAACGAGAAAAACATTTTGCATGATCAGAAGCCTTAAGGGTGTGTGGTCGATTTAAGAGTTCGCGTGCACAAGCTTTAGTGGACTTGTGGTCCACCGTTGCATGTGATTATATCTTTCAATAAAGTTTAAGTTTAGTGAAATATTAAAATTTTCAATTTTTATGCTAAAATAAAGAATCATTACCAAAAATAGAAGTTACAAAAGAACCATAGGCAATATGGATCAAAAGGCTCCGATTCAAGTAGCTCAAATGGAAACAACACGCGTCCCAGCTAAATAAGGGGGTCTACGTAACTATCATTTAATTGAAATTGTTGCCTTCAAAAACAGTGTGTAGATTTAAATTATAATATTTTTAATCATTCAAAACAAATTCTAAATGAAAGGAAAATTTGACGACATTAAACCTCTATCAGTTAAATGTCATGTCAATATTAATATGACATTTTTATATTTTTAAATAAAAACATATCACATTATTAATTTTTAAATTAAATAAAAAGTGTATTCTACTTCCACATGATACTGGGGCTCACTCTTGTACATTTTAAATAGTGAGTAGCACTTACTACCGAGATCATAGTATAAAATTAAAAAATTAATATATATTTCAAAAAGTAAATTTGACTTGAAACATATTTAAATACTAATTTACAATTATTTCAGGTATATAAAAGCTTTTTCACAATTTTCAATTTCTTATTACTTATATGGGTACTATATGCACGAGTACATATATGTGAGCAATATTTAAATAAGTATTTTATTCATACATATACAAAAACAATATGATCCTAATTCATCTGAACTTCTTCATTGATGTTACATTTATAGATAATGCGTTTATAGATAATATCAAACATACATATATTTATTTATAATTAATCTTAAAAGAGTAATCTTCTTATTATTCTTAATGTATCAATATTTAAAAGAATATAAAAGTAACTGTTATTATAAAAAGAGTATGGTGTGATGCATTATGGTAAAACTAACTATTATTATATTAATTTTTAAGAATTATTTTATTAAAATTCAACATATGTTATGACAAATAAAGTATGATAAAAATATTATTACTATGTATTATATATAAATACTTTTGTGATAAGGTTATTATAATTATTCTCCACTTTTATGTATTATGATAAAGTAAAGTCAATTTTTTACTGGCTAAAATATTAAGTTTTATTACAAGAATTAAAATATAACATAAAAGTAAAGGGAAAAAACCCATTTATAAGAAGTCAAATTGAATTCATATATTACCTTAATTTATTTTAATGGTTGTACACGTTCATATATTATAAAAAGTATATCAGAATTTTTAAAGTAAGTCTTTTAGTTTTCAATATAACAGTATTAAAATTTCATACGTTTTTAGAGATATCGGTAACTCAATTATAATAGAATTAAATAATACATGAAAGATTAAGTTATATTATTCTAGCAATCAAAAGATAAATAAAATAAGTAAAGTGAAGTACAAGTAGAATTCAAGTAACAATTTATTGTAATCATTCTTGTAACCGTATCTTAGTCATTTCGATAATTTAGATGTTCAATTATTGCATGATTATTTATATGTAGGGCATATTGTATAAATTTTTTTAATAATGCTTGATCTTCAAATAAGCTTTAAGAAACTTTTGAAATAATTTTAAATCAAGTTTTTTTTTAATAATCAAAATTGAATGTTTTGATGCTTTTGAAAAGATTGAAGTGTTAAAGATTAGTGATTTAATTAAAGTTACTTCTTGTAAGGGTTTGAGTAGTCAAACATAGGAGTAGAAGGTCTTTAGATGTTCGTTATTTGTCGGGTTAAGAGATGGGCTAGTCGAACCCCTAGTTCAATATATGGTAGTCAAAGGTATGTAATCGACTAGCCATATGTACTAAGAAATTAGTCGTTATATAGACATTTTGCATGTCTAACAATTATTAAAGTGATTTTGGGTATAAATAGACCACAATTGAGATTAAAAAGAATCTTTAGCACTAGAGGCAGTCTTAGAAAGCTTTTGAAAGGGTTTCATTACATTCATATTTCTGTGATCATGATATGATCTATTCTGCAATTAAAATTTTTAATTTTTTAACTGTATTGAATCAATTAGATATTAATTGAAAGAGAAATATTGTTAGGATTTATTTTATATTTCTTTCATTACATCATAAATACTATTGAATATTTAGAACTAAAAAAAGTATGAACTTTTTTATATTTTATGTCAAAGAGTGAAAATTTTGTATTATTGTTGTAATAAATTTTTATGTATATCATATTTCTTGTTAGATGATTATTGTAGCTTTATAATTTATTGATTACATATTGTTATATAGTTAAAAAGTACTTGATATTGATTTAATTTCTAATGATTTTTCAAGTTTTTAAAAGGTTCTACCAGAGAAATTGATAAAATATATAAAGTAAAATAATTACAACTTGTTAATCATACATATTCAATATATAAAATAATAATAACTTTTAATCTAAAATTTTTAATTTTTTTATTATTTCAAGTTTAATTAAATTCAACTTTCAACCTTCTGCATAAAAATATTATTTAATGTTATAAAAATAAAATATATTTCCACAAATATTATACTTACTATTTTAATATAAATTGTATATCATAATTAACAATGAACTATCATAAATAAAATATAAATAAAGGCACATATATTAAATAAAAATATTATATATTGTTAATGAAAAATGATAATTATATAGCATATAACTAATTACATTAATTTAAATGTAATAAAAAAATTGCAAAGCACCAAGTTTACAAGTAGAAAGCTTTGACTTGTAGCAGGCTATGTCTTATTACACTGATGTCGGGCGAGGACCAACCCACTCTCGTACGTACTATTTCCATTTGTGCATACGTACACGTTCAGACACTCCTACATTTATATTTATAGCCACCAAGTGGAACACTAACAAAGTGAAACTTTTGCATCAAAACAACCACCATTACCAGTTTGAACTGCCATCCTCATTCTATCACCACCTGATCGCTGGTGACAAAACTAGGTCGAACCATTTTGTGAAACTGTGATTTAACAATAACCATTCTGTCCTAACTCTCCATGAAAAGGTTCAGAGGTCTCAGGCTCAGCCGACGCAAGCTCACGAGCGTCTTCCAGTTAATGACCCGAACTGGAAGAAAGTCCTTCTCTTTTTCGAATCCCATCTCCAAGGTCTCGGCTTTAGCCTGCCGGCTGCAACGTGGAGCCAAAAAGTGTTTTTCCGGGTCGGATCCGAAATACATCCAATTGGGACGGGGAAACCCAGAGGTGACACCTAAGGGACACTTGGCGGTTTACATGGCGGAATCTAACGGTGACACGCGGCGGGTATTAGTGCCGGTGATCTATTTCAACCATCCGTTGTTCGGAGAATTACTGGAGGAGTCGAAGCGGGTATATGGGTATAATCATCCGGGTGGGATCACAATACCGTGTGATTATTCCAAGTTTGAACTGGTAAAGATGAGGATTGCCGCTCGAGATACTTGCCAGGTGGGCCTGAATACAAATTGAAGAGCCATGATCGCTGCCAATAATATGAATGGCTTCTTGTGTGTTAGGCCCCTTTTCTCAAACATTTTTTTTTTAAATTTCGTTAAAAGTCCAAATTCCAATAATTGTTGTGTTAACGAAAAGGAAGTAATTGTTTTAATGACATTTCTCCTTTAGTTGTCTTCCTACAAGGGTTTTGATTCCTTGCTATTCATTTTATCAACTTTGTTGATAGACGATAGTCTGTTAGAGTTATAACGAATAATTTAACAAGATCTTCAAGAAAGAATGTACATATTCAAAGGAAAATAAAAATATTTATAATATTAGCATAATTGTAATAGATAAACTTAAGAGTTTCTGACTTTTGTTCGTAAATCACTCTGTTGACATTGACACAGCTTTGGTTGGAATTTGAAGTTCGTAATATGGAATACGTATTGGCTAAAATTTTCGTGGCAACAATCAATCAATCTCTAGCTCCTACCTTACATGTTTGAAAAGTAAAAGAAATCTTGGCCTCACAAAATTGTGGTCAGGGTTCGTTCTTTGTCGGTTTTCCATATGTCTTATTGGCAGGATTTTTGTTTAGAAGGAATTCCCTCAATCAGTGGTGAGTTAATATAACAGAACGATGTCTAGTAGGTTATGGAATGAAATTAATCGATAACGAGTGGAATGTAATAAAGAATGCAATATAATAAAAGATTGCACAAGATAGAATTTACCATGGTGTTCACATTATTAGAAGACAATTTATTGCCGCTATTAAACAAAAGAATTTGCAATTTCTTTACAGAGTTCAATTTATATTACCAGTCACTTAGTATAATGGTTCATTTCTTACAACATAATTCCATACAATCCTTACCTAAGTAAGAATTTGATTTTAGAATCTCGTGATCATGGATAACCTTGTTCCCTTCCTTGTCCTTGAGAAATTTACTACTCGATTGTGGGAGTTAAATCTCAATTTCATGCTTTTCAATCTCGTCTTGTAACATCTTTCTCTGACCAAAAGTAATTTCTTTCACTCGATACAACTTCAAGACCTTATCACTGAGCCAAGGCTGTCGTATTCTTTCACTTGATACGTAACTCCCTGATACTTTAGTTGCTAAAACGAGTAAAAACAAGTGTGACGCAAACCAATTACCCAAGTAGACAAGGTCTTTGACTTAAATATCAATTTATACCCTACAACTAATCGATGGTTGTAGTTTACATAATTATTTTGTTTAGAAACATAAATTACATAAGTTAATTGAATCTACTTGATTCGAATTCTTATTGAAACCTTTTTCACAAGGTATCAACTAATAGCTATTTAAGTTTCGAACATCTAATAATATCTATAAAACAAAAAAAAAGAACTTTATGTTTGAGAGGAATAAGCATGAATATTAGTTTCCTTATGTTTATTTCCTATTTATAAAAAGTTTTAGAATTTTTATTTCTTATTAAAATCAAATCTCCTAATTATAACTAAAGTCAAATTCTAATTTATTTTAGTAAAATCAAATATTCCATGAGTGATCCTTAAAATTTATCAAACTTTATAATCAAGTCCAACTTAATTTAAATTAATTTTTCTCTTTTTTTTGTTACGTGTGACCGATTAAGTTCTTTATATATTGACTATAATTATAAATTATAATTATAATGCATAATTAAAATTGTACCAATTAAAACATATTTTAATTAATTTCTAATTATCTAATTAAATAATTTATAGTCATAGATCAAGATGATGTCTAATATGTTATAACCACCCAAATATATGAAATGTCAAAGTGGTTTGACTCAACTAGTCTATACATGGTTATGATGTATAATTTAATCATTTCATCATCTAATTTTTTAATTATACATATGTGTGTGTATGTGTGTGTGTGTGTGTGTGAATATCATGTCTACTTATTTAAATCCAGTCATGTTTGTTTTTGTTAATTAGTTGTATACGCAATTGATACACAGGTCAACATAAGATCATTGTCCTTAACAATTGTTAAATGAATTATCTTATTAGTAGAATAAGAATGTTGACAGTTACCAAGATTCTATTATTATAGTGATATTGATAGTTAGTAACTACTCTCTAATTCTCTCTTAAAAAATCACTAGGCTTTCTCATTATGTTTCCTTTTTATCTTTGTTTTAATTAAGAATATCAAAAAAAGACTTTTTGCTTCAACAAAAGGTCCCTAACTATTAATTGTTTATCGAGGTTATTCAACCCTCGCACATTCTAAATTAGGAAGTTATAGGAAGGTGAAGAATAGGGGTTTGTGAGAGTTTTCTTCTTAGCCCTTCTTCTAAGTGTTGTTTTGTTGTATTAAAGCCTATTTCATCTTTATTAGTATCCTTATACTTTTCCTTAAGAAATATGGAAGTTTACCTATAAGAGATATGGAAGTTTACCTATATTGGAAATTTTTTATCTCCTATTTTGTTTAGAGATTGGCCTAGCTTCCATTTTTGGATGGAAATAAAATTCCTTATTACATGCCAGGGTCCAAACTTCATAATTATTTAACAACTTACCTCATAGTTGAATCTAAAAATGAAGAACTCCTCTTTGTTAATAAAGGTTTACTAAAGTCCTTATTTTCCATAAACTTACTCATCTCAAAGCTTTATTTGAATAAAAGAAGGGTGTTTTATATGAAATATCCAACTAAGGTAATAGACCACTTTTGAATTCTAGCTTACAATATTTCTAGTGAGATGGAAACTATTTTCATATCTTTTGAGACGGGTTGAGGATCGAATTCAAGTTTTCTGTGCTTGCTTGCTTCATTAATAACTATGTTCGAGGTCTTATAATTAATGTTAAGTGCAATTTCAGCTAATAGTGTATCCTTACCTCTTAGTAGTCTTAGAGGGGGAAGTCCTTAAATTTTTTTCCAAGCTCCAAATAGTTCCTCGAGTTTATAAAAGTTTAAGGCGAATAGTGGAGTTGGAGTATAAACATAAAAAGGGACATAAAGGGTAATCTTGAGCTAAATTAAAACCTTGGATGTTTTCAATTCTAGGTTTAGGTGACAAGGAGTTACAAATATTCATACAAGGAGAATTAAGTATATACAATGATTGGTAACAAAAAAGAAATAACGTTGCGTATGGTTGCTGTCTCTGGTATCTGGAGACGGAACGGAATAGAAATTTGGAGACGAAATGGAACAAAAACTGGTGACAGTGAGATATTTGGTTGTGGTAAGCAGAACAAAAAAAACTGTCTCCGTCTTGAGAACAGAATGTGTTTGGTTGCAGTGGATAGAACGAAAAAATTGTGCCAATGACGAAAATGCCCCTGGTTCTTAATATGATTAGAAATATGTAATTCATTGATAATTTTATTACGAATGATTTGTATTGATTAAAAAATTAACAAATAATAATAACAATTTCAAATTAAGATTGAATAATAATAATAATAATAATAATAATAATAATAACAAAATGAATAACAACATGTCTCTGTTGTGTCAAAAGAAGCGTGTTATGTTGCGGAGACGACGATAACGTGTCTCTATCCTCCCTTTTTGGGAAGAACAAAAAAGTTTATCCCTATCATCCGGGGATGGTGGACAGAAACTCGGGGATAGCAACCAAACGTCACGCAGAGACAGGATTTATATGTCTCGTCTTCTGTCCCCACTAACGGGGACAAGAACCAAACATAAGGTAAGAGAACAATTACTGAGAAGCCAACAAAGAAGAAGGTGTTTTAGTTAAGCAACAAATGAACGACGGTAGAGGAGGAGGTTGGGCTATTACCTTTAACAGTAACAAATTTTTTCAAAAACTTAGGTAAGAGTATGTTAGCCTAAAAAAGACATGCTTGAAACTTAGAGTGCATGTAGTATATATGCCACAAAATACATAGTGGAGATCACATGCTAAAATATGAATTTTGTAAATTTAATCACAAAAGTTTAAATTATGGCGTGTTTACCTTCTGTTTATAGATATGCAGTGATGCAACTTACAAAGTTTGTTCTATTGAATGGATCACTAGTAATACCTTCATAAGTAGATTGCCCTAGACCAATTGCAATTGTTTGAAAAAACTAAAATTAATTTGTTTGTCAAACTGGAAAGGACATCAGAAAACAAATAAAGATCATTTTTTTGTTCTACCTACATTCAACAAAGAAACTTCAACTTTATCCATAACATTTTATTCCCTCAAATGTGTGTAGTCACTTTTGGGTGTAGCAAAATTCTACAAATCCATATATAGGAAAACAATACAAATTAAGTGAGGAGAAAAATACCATATAAACAAACACATAGCCTAGTTAAAAGCATGAAAATAGACAAAAAAAACTAACAAATTAAAAGATTTAAACAATCACTACAAGAAAAGCGGGAAATTAGCGACGGAAAATTAGCGACGGATGTCTAAATATTCCATTGGAAAGGTTATTTAGCAACGGAATTTATTGACAAAAAAAATGTTGGAGAAAAAGCCGTCGGTAAATTTAGCAACATAAATTTTGTACCATCGGTGAATATACTGACAATTATTCTGTGTGCGTTCGGTCAATAAATTTACCGACAAAAAATTTACCAATGGTTTTTCCGTAGGTAAATTTAATTAATTTACTAACGAACTTCTTTTTTCGTCAGTAAATAACTAAAAAATATTTTTAAAAATCCACCTTCATGAATACGAACGACCCACTCATAGACCCTATTGATTTCAAGGTACAAAATATATCATCACAATCAATTTGAAACAACCATTCTAAGAACTTCTACTTGGTTTTAATTCTTTCATAGAATAACTTTCAAAGAATTATCCAAGTACAGAAAGAGATGTACATCCACAAAGTACATGCATTAACGTCCCTACCAATTTCTATCATATATGTTCAAATTGAAAAATACAACACTGCTAAATCACAATATGAACTAACTGCTAGATTTCTTTGCATGGTTCCTAATGGTTAATACATATTTGACTCCTTACGCCTTCGAACCACATGAAACAACATGCGACTTAAACTTTTCAAGCTCAGTCAAAACCTTATCCTCTGGCCTATAGAGTAAATCACTCTTTCGCCATATTTGTTTTTACCAACAAAACCTTTTTCTTTAAGAATCTATCTTCATTATGCCATTCATCTTATGAAAATCTAGAAACCTTCTAAAAAGTAATCAGATAGATTGAAAGCAAGTAGAGAGGAAAACTACTTGCTTGCAATGTGCCCCCTCCACCAGTTGTATCACAATCATGAGTGTTCCAATGGAAATCAACAACCTTGTCCCTGTATACAAGAGTAAAAAAGTTTGGAATCATATGTAGCTAGATCAAAAACTTCACAATCTGCCCTATTTCAAATAGTATCAAATATGAATATGATAAATAAACACAGGACCTTTACTTTCCTTTTTTGTTGCTACTATTTTTTCTTTATTCTAGTGCATGCCTTCTTCGTATGTCGTCAATTCCGAAAGTACACCTAGGATATAACCTCACCTACTCAACAACAACATAAAACAACGAGACACAATGTGTCACATTCGTGGTACAACAGTGCACCAATTGAGAAGTATAATCATCATTCATCATAAGAGGATAGGTACTTAAGCATTGCATTTGTAAACGCCATTTTTGGCAATCAACAAAGTACCGAATTTTTTGGTAATCACTTAATAACATTGCAAGTTCTAGGCCTGACAATTCTCTAAAGATCAATGAAGTAAAAAAGAAGCTACAAAATAAACCAACAAAGATCAGCCAAGTCTAAAGCTAATTCTATTGCAACATAACTTGACCACAGTGGCTACCATCTAGGAAATGAACAAGTAGAGTTACTACGTTTTCATCCTTTAATGGTGGTTCCACATGCAAGGAAGCTACTTTTATAGCCAGTAAGCTCTCAAAATCTTGTCGTCAGTAAGGGTTAAACAGATGGTTATATATTAATTATATCAATCTCCCATACATTTTTCGCCACTTATATGATGCATTAACCAATATTATTTAACACAGTGGACTTTGATTGATGACATGTATTAAAAATTCCACTTCCTAGATTCACTTATTCGATTGGCTCATATACTTTGTATAGCAACTAATTAACTACCTCTTCTTCAAGCGTATTGTTTTTGGATTCTGCTTCTTTCAGGCAAGAAATTTCAACTTTATTAGGGACATTTGTTTCCTTTTCTCTTTCAACCGATAGCAATGCAAGATACTCATCATCCTGGAGGCAAAGTTTGAGAAGCTTTTTGTCAGAGAGAATACTATAACTGAATAGTGCAACTGAGGAGCAAGTGGTTAGAACCTGTTACTGTCATAGTGATTGCTACACAGCAAGTGAAGATGATGGTGAATAGATAAATCCTGCGAATTTCTTGTTGTCTTCAATAGTCAAAATGGTGAAATGAAAAGTTAAAAAGTTATGTTCCATAGAAAAGAATTTAATTGAAGTTTTCCTCAACAATTTGAGATCTATTTAACATCTAAAATAAGTGATATTCAAGCCATGCCTGAAATGGAATAAAGGTAAAGGCTTCAACATGAAATGACTATCAGTCTCAAAAAAAGAAAAGAGGGACTAAAGTGAAGTAAATACTTGTAATAAAAAGTAAACTAACAGGCCTGGAGTTTACATTAAGTGGAAAATGCCAGCAGCAGGAGGAAGAAGAGCAGGGGGAGAGAGAGGAGAGGTTCGGGTGAGTTTAATGTAAAAGAAAATGATTTCGTTTGGTTAAAATTTACCGATGAAAAATTTTCGTTACTAAATTCAAACTTTTTAAATTCTGCCAACATTTCCCGCTCTATTTACTGATTTATTAATGAATAATTTTCGTCGGTAAACTCATACTTTTTTAATTCCTCCAACAATTCCCGCCTTATTTACCGATAGAAATTTTACACCTAAAGTCTGCCAAGAATTTACTGACGACTAATTTCCATCGGTAAACTCATCATCTTCTAATTCTCCCAATAATTCCCACCTTATTTACTGACGGACATCTTATATCGTCACTAAAGTTTGTCGCAAAATTTATCGGGGTGATTTCCCTCCAAATTTAGTGACAAATATTAGTAATGCCGCTAAATGAGATTTTTTTCGACAACTTTATCGACGAAAATTGTGTTTCAGTCAGTAATTTACAACATTTTATTTTCCGTCAGTAATTGTTGCTTTTCTTAGAGTGAATCAAACAAATTTAAATAGAAATAAAAATAACAAGGAAATAAAAATAAGAACAAGATGACATATCTAGTATTAAACTTGCATTCTATCAAAAAATGTGAAAGAAAATTTGTAAGCAGATGAGTCTAAATCCATGCAATTTATCCTTATACATACATGATTCATCACATATTGGCATATAAAAGCCAAGAATAATACCTTTAAGAAGAACTATTCGAAGAAAAAGAACATACTTAATGAACAATATGAAAATAATAAAAACTACAGTCAATATGGATGCAAATAAACGTTTCAATTTTGAACAAGTTATCGTGGTACATAAGCAAGGCAGCTAATAGAAGAGGATGACGTGTCTGGATTGGGTCCAATTGAAAAAAATAATGGGTTCAACAACAAAATAAAAACAAAAATAAGGAAATAAAATAAAGAAATAAAAAAATGACGAAGAAAAGAAAAATAACTACAAAAATAGTGACAACAAAGAGGATAAACGAAAAGAAAAAATGTCTTTATATTAAAAATGAAATAAATGATAATAAAAATTTTGTTTAATAATAATAATGTGGATTTTTTTAAAAATCAAAAATCAAAAATTTAAAAACTAGATATATTTTAATAATCTATCTTTAAAATAAAATTACAATTTTTGAACTAGATATATTTTAATAAGTGTTATCAGATCTTAACGTGTCAAATCTTTTGAGATTTTTTAATTTAGTACTTAAACTTCTAAAATTTTCAATTAAGTGACAAATCTTTTATAACTTTGACAATTCAGTTTAAAACATTATTTCTATTATTTCTTTTTAATAATTTAGCTAACGGAATCATTTTTATCCATAACATTTAAGCTTTTGTGTAGAAAATTAATAACCTAACTAAAGATACCACGTAAACTACACCACAAGTCATAACTCACACCCTAGATAAATTTTTAACATGGGTGCTTAATTGTCTACTCATTTTTCATGTGAAAACCTATATGTTCTGAACAAAACATAATTTTGTTGATTAAATTGATAAAATACTAACAAATTATCAAAAGTGGAAAAGATTTGACACTTTAACATGTGCTATCCCTTTTATTAAATAAATGCACTACTTTAAATCATTATAGGTTGTTAGTGTTTATTGTGTCGTTAAAGTATATATACCTTAAATAGGTGCCTCATAAATTCAAGTTGAATGATAACCAACTTCTTGATTTCTCTTTCATTTTTTCTTGGATTCTCTATAATTGAAGTCGGGGAAATCATAACTACTCAAACATTGTTCTGATCTTAAGATTTAACCTTCTAGATTCTGAACAAAGGACAAACATTTAAGATCAGTAAAGCATTCATCTTAATAAACTCGCATATAAGAATCGAAAGATCTGCCCATTACAACACCATTTAACAAAATTTGGATTAACCTTAATGTTTACAAGGGATATATCTATACAAAGGTTTTGAGAAAGTACGATATTTTAACCTTATTGTTTACAAGGGATACATCTATGCAGCTATGATACTACACTCATATTCACAGTTGAGTGACTTCATTAGGATGAAAAAAGACCACCTAAACTAGTCATAAGGTAAATGATTTTAGATAGCTTAACAGTCCATTGTGTTAGTTAGGAAAGGGGTCTTCAAGAGCAATCAAATTAGGACTAGGATACTATTCTATGCTTCAACTAGTAAAATCCAATGTAACAAATAGCAAATGAAAGTAATCAACCTGATTGTGGAACTAAACAAGCTTATCCAACCAACTTGAATTCAAGGTATTAGCAATTTTTCTGGTCATTCCTATGCTCAAACTCTTTGTGTCAGACCCCGCTCCCGGAGCCCGACTTTCGTAGTCCTGAAACTTGTGCTTATAACTTGCAGGATTCTTAACCAACCATTCACTTACTTTTAAGCAAACTTCTTATATCTAAGTCCAAATGATACCAAATTTTGTGGAAGGAAAGATATATGTCTTAGGAGTCTACTGGTTCAAGCCTCACCTCATTTGGAGGTCGTATGAGGGATTTATGCCCAAAAGAGTAAACCATGCTCACTTCCAAGACCCAATTGAAACTCTTTTGGCGCGATTCTCATAACTTTTAATCTAGATGTCGGATTGTGTTCGTTCTTTCACCATTTGAAAGT
>JANPWT010000247.1:37958209-37979121 GCA_024678245.1 Erythroxylum densum | reverse complement strand
ATCTAAGTGGCCAACATAACCGGGAACCTAATGGGTCACACGCATAAGAGTGTCTCGGAGAATTCGTAAAATAGTTTTGGACAGAGTTCCAATATATGGAGAGCAAATGGAATTAAATGAATCCCGATGAGATCGAGATATGTCCCGATGAGATCGCGACATCGATATTGCTGAAAATGGTTTTCGGGGGTTTTCCCATACCGGGACCCTGTAGGCCGGTAGGTCCGACCCCAGTGTGACTAGACCACTTCAGTATTTATTTTTATATAATTAATTAATTAATTAATTAAAGAATTAATTAATATATATATATATAAGTTGTGTACGTGGAAAGGAGGAAAGGAAGAAGCATTAGAAGCTTCTCCTTTCATGCCTTGTCACCAAAGTCATTAAATGACTAAATGACAAAAAATAAAGGAAAAAAGGTGATGCTCGTTGGTGAAGGAATGGAGGGCATACGATGCTCATTTTTCTTCATCTTTGAGAAAGGTATATGGAGAAATGAAAGGAGGAGATCATCGTGGGTTTTGAGAAAGAGTTTCTAAAATCCTAAGGCTTTGATCTCTTCTTCATCTTTCATCAAGATCATCTTCTCCAAGCTTCTTCTTCTCCATCGTTTCTCAAGCTCTCCAAGGACAAAGGTAAGAGCTAGCACTCTTTAATTTGTTCTAGCTATTCCCGGGTCAAAGGGTTTGTCCCGGTTAGGTTCTCCGATCTCTGCGTGGATACCGTTAGAGACGGTCTCCTTTGGTCGTTTTGGTTTGACTTTGTTATATAGTCACATAGATCCTGGCTTTCGGGAAGGTCCCAGAATAAAAAAATTTATTTTTCCGCACCGTGGGCATGTGATGCTCACACCGGGATTTTCCTACATTGGTTGCTTGCTTAAAAATAGGAATGTCGTTCTTATTTGATTTTCGGCATCTATTTTTAATTTCAATATCCTACCTTATCATTTGTCCTGAGAAGTAAGGAAGATGTTAGTTTTCTGTTGTATGTAAATCATTGCTCATTCATGAATAAAGGCAAGATATATTTCAACAATTTATTGGTTATTTTCACCAAAAGCAGAATATTATTTTTTAAATTTCTAGCTTTGGTTGTGACTTATTATTGGTATCAGAACTACTCCTTATGGCGATGAACAAAGAAAGAATTGAAAACTTTTCGGAGGGCTCTAAAGTAGCCTAAGTTCCATGGAGAAGGGTGTTAACAATAAGTTGCACCACTTGGAAGATGCAATCAGTAAGATGACAGCATTACTTATTGCTAACCACACCGCAGTGTCTTCAAGCAACACTCAGGAATCTCCTGCTGTGCCACCACCGCTCAGAGATGATTTCCACAGCCAAAATGAAGGTAATCGATCATGGTTCTCTTTTAAATTAGCTAAGATGGAATTTCCTCGATTTTCAGGTGATTATCCTACAGAATGGTTCACAAAAGTGGGACAATTTTTTGAGTATCAAGGGATATCAAAATTACAAAGAGTGGCCTTGGCTACTTTTCATTTGGAAGGGGAAGCAAATCAATAGTGGCAATGGTTGCAGAGGTTTTATAAGGAAGAAAACAAGATGGTAACATGGGAGATTTTCCATGATGAACTCTGGGCACGCTTTGGTCCTACTGATTGTGAGAACTTTAATAAAGCCTTGTCCAAAATTAGACAAATCTACTCGTTACGAGACTATCAAAGGGAGTTTGAGAGGTTAGGTAATAGAGTGCAAGATGGACACAAAAGGTTTTGGTGGGCACGTTCATGGGGGGCCTAAAGCCTGACATTGTTGATGACATTAGGATGTTCAAACCAAAATATCTAAAAGATGCCATTAGCCTTACTTGGATGTGGAATGAGCAGTTGAACTGTCAACACCAACTTCTACACCCTGTTAGCCGATTCAAGGAAGAATCATCATCTTCAACAAAGTTCAAACTTGCATCATCTATGAAGTGACTTACTTGGGACGAAATGCAAAAACGAAGGATTCAAGAATTATGCTTTAATTGCGATGAGAAATTTACCCTAGGACATCATTGCAAGGGACCTCAACTCCTGGTACTAAAATGCAGTGATGAAGGCTTAGATATGGAGGGGCAAAACAACTCAACAATATGACAACCATTTCATTCCATGCACTCACAGGATCATCTCTTCAACCTCAACCTTGAGGACAAGGTTACTATCGGAGGAGGAAGTATTGATAAGCCAAGAAGATCCCATAGAAGTATTTTCATTAATAATCAGTTGTGCATGTGTGAGAACGTGGGAAGAAGATCATGGCTGCTGGTTGCTTACTTAAAAATAGGAATGTAGTTTTTATTTGACTTTCAGCATCTATTTTTATTTTCAGTATCCTACCTTATCATTTGTCCTGAGAAGTAGGAAAGTTGTTAGTTTTTGTTGTATATAAATCATTGCTCATTCATGAATAAAGGAAAGCAATATTTCAATGACAACTTTATGTTTTATTCTCACCAAAAGCATAATCTTACTTTCTAAATTTCTAACTTTGATTAGGACCTATCAAAATAGGCCACAAATTCTCCACTCCAACCCATGTCCATGAATGCTTATAAGTAATAAAGAGTGGAAGATTATTCCTAGAAGTCCATTTTTTAAGCTTAAAAGTCTATTAAGGAGTAAATGGTACCATAAGTATAATTTTTAATTGGTTAATTATTAAAAAAAATTCTATATTTTATAATTATATTTTAAAAAGTAGTAATAAAATATTTTTATTTTTATTTTTTACAAAAATAACTTGATGTTAGACTTTCTATTATCGATTTTGATGTAACAAGTTACATCAGCTATAATATTAAGTACCCACTCTTTGTTTAAGTATCTTAATACTTTAGCCTATGAGATCGACTACTTCCTTTATAAGAAAAAATATGACAGTGTTATTCTTTTTATGTTCTATTAATGTTCAGTAACCATTGATTGAGTTACCCTTAACTAGATTATATCATAAGTAGTATCAAAATATAGCAATTTTTATGTGAGAATCTTAGAAATCTCAAGTCAGAAGGTCACTTATAAAATCATTACAATGAAATTTTTATAAACATACAAATAATGTTCAAAAAAGAATCCTCATATAAGATCATGTCAATATAATAAAGTAAACACACACAAGATGAGGTGTGAATTAAAAAAAAATGCAAGTTACTTTCAGTTCAAAAGGAAATGATAGGAACCTCTCTATAATTAAAACAAGAGGAGCATGTTGTGCAATAGGAACCTTTTTTTTTTTGATTCGAGGCAACCCCGTAGGCGGGCCAATCGCGCACACCTATCTGAGGGCCTAATTGGCGCACCACCCAAGCGGGCGCACCTCATCATTGAGGGCCCAACTAGTTCTCCATCTATAGGTAAAACCCCTGCTGCCCCAGGCTCTTACAAGAGGGGTTAGCATGGAATCGAACCTGGGACCTAACCAATGTCAAGTCCCGCTCTCAACCATCAAGCCACACCCCTTGAGTGCGCAATAGAAACCTATTTAAACATAAGGAGCACTTTAAACGATGAAAAACTTGTTAAACGACAGGAGCCTACTAAACAAAACATTTTGTTAAAAACAATTTAAAACAGAAGGCGCCTGTTAAAAATGAAAAGAACCTCTTGCAAGTTAAAGAAAGAAAGAGCCTGTTATAAAGTGAAGGAGCTTCTGGCTGAAATAAAAACACTCACAACAATATAATGAGGAAATTTAAAAGTTAGGAGAAGAGGAGAATGATGCAATTTAGCTTACAACCTAAGCCTATGTCCAGTCCTTAAATATTCAACTTTAGTGTTTCACTATAAAAATCAAGTAGTAATTTGACGAGCCTCTTCAAGCTCACGAGTTTATATTTTTCAAGATTCTTCAATCTTCTACACTTGAAATGTATAACAAGCTTCTAAAAACTCACAAAAGAATAAAATGTAAAATCAAAAGTAAGTTCTCAAATAACAATTTATCTCTTGATAGAGTGATTTCATTTTCCAAGATATAATAAGAATGATATGACTCTCAAGAAGATATATTTTGCTCGAAAGTTTGTGTATGTTTGTTGCTTCACAAGTATTGTTACCTTTCTTTGAATGATCAATTCCTTCAACTAGCCGTTGTTTCATCTTAATTAGATTTTCAACATCATCTCTGTTGGAACAAAAATTTTCGAAGCTATTTATTCAAAAAGATAAGATCCTTTCAGATGTTAAGAAGAAAAGTTTACTAATAATATTCCTGCAAAAAAGAAAGTAATTTTACTATGATTTTATTTCCTTTAAAAATACCGTTATTTATACAAGAAAATAAATCTACTTTGAATTTTGAAATATTGTATAGTTATCATCAAAATCGTTAAATATAAACCTTGAGCTAACACAATAAACTTGTTCTTTACAAAGCACTCATACGTTTATTAAAATATCTCTTACTTTAGTATTTGAGATCGACTATTTGCTTCATAAAAAAGAAATATAACATATGTTAGTCATTTTACACTCTATTTATGCTCAGTCTTAAGAAAACAATTACTAGGAATATATGATGCATAAATGTAATGTAAATCTCACCATTATAATCTCATCGTAATTTTATTTACAATGTACATATATTCTATAAACTTTATCATTTATATCTAAATATGTATAAAAATAAAGAATGCATATAAATAATTACTTTATGACAATGTAAAGCTTTTCTTTTTCCAAAAGTTTCGCATGTAATTCATCTCCATTCAACGTGATTCCTTACGTCAAAATTGATAAAGAGTTTGCATGAAAATTATAATACAAATTATACAGTGCTGTTTTTCGATTTACTCCCTTAGTATCAAATATATGAAGAGAATTTATATCCATAAAAGGTTAAAGTTGAGTTAATCAGGAATTTGTTATAAGATAACTTTACGTAATGATTTTTCATTTTGTCAATGATTAAAAAACTTAACTGGTTGATAGATTTAATTATAAAAATTTAGAACCGTTCAACCTTTCAATTTGATTTACTTTAGTAACTCTTGTTCTTAAAATTTGATCAGTTTATTAATTAATTAGTTAATTTTATAAATTAATAAATTCTTATAAATAAAAATAAATCAATTAAGTTTTATTTAACAATATTTTTTAATTAAACTTTAAATTCTTATATTAATAAGGATAATTTCTTTCAATCATATTCTAAATTTTTTAAATTTATTTAATCTTTAGTCGATTTTGTAACAATATAATATCCGTTGAATCTTTTAAATCTTAAACCTCTCATCTTACTGGTTTAATTTCTGATCCAATTTTAAAACATTGCATTTTGTACTTGAATAGTATGAACTTTATCTTGTAAGGTTTTCATATAAATTCACTAATTGTTTTCTTTTAGTTGATTTGTACCTCTCTACTTTGTTTTAGAGGCAATTCTTTTTCATAATTCTAATTGTATGGATTATTTCGATCGAAATTTGAAAACATATTTACTCGTGAAGAATTAGTAATATTATTGATAAATTAAAAATACCTTAACAAACATTGGTGGGATGATTTTTTAAAAATAAATTCAGTGACTTGCACAGGGCCGTCTTTTCTTTTGTTGGGCCTTGAGATCTGAGCTAAGAACACTAAAGCCCAAGATATTAGAATCGATGGTTTTTCTTTTCCGTTTTAAAAGCATTATTTGTTTTTTTTTTTTTTTGAGATTTAAGAAGCCATGATTTGCCAAAAGAAGGAAATTAGAAACCATTATACAATTATTAGTAGTTTGGTTTTTGAAAAGCTAAAAATAGCCACTAGCTTTCATTAAATTTAATTTAAAATTACCTTGTCCAAAAAGTATATTTATCTGTTTTGTTTTAAAACATATAATGACAATTATGATTACATCTCCATGTTATGTCGATTAAACGCGACAAGCAATCAAACGTGTGGAAAACACAACGAGCATGCTTGACAAGTTTCACCTTTTTAATTTTCTTGTGCTCATCATCGAAATGTCCCTATCTTCTTCTTATGATCTCTTTTTCTAGCACACGCACTATGATAATGTCTGGTCATTTAATTTTCTTTTTTTTTTCTTATTATTTCTCCAGCTTTCTTGACAAAGACGGAGTGAAAAATTATAGTCCATGGCAACGGATAAATCGTTGGCTAAATTGAAAGGACTCTCCTTGAAAGTTGGAAAGTCGTCGTCTACTCAAGGCTGAGTTCTCGCATGAACCACAAAAAGATTCCCATATATCCACATCTTTTCCTTCAAGGAGTTCCTTTTCCTTTTTTATCTATGTTTTGATTGGTTTAAAAATCCAAATTTTGGTAGAGGAAGATATTTGCAATATCCATTTGTAATGAATTATAAGGCCCATTCAGTATTTTAATGTAACGGTTAAAAATCAAGAACGCAGATAAACACATAAGAATATTTTTCTTGCTTTAATCGACACATCAGATAGTTGCAAACATAGTACAAAGGGTATAAGCCTGAAAATGGGAACTGAACTGAAATTTCCCACCATATAACCTGATGAAGAGCACTATAGTTTCACACCTCCACTTTGGTATAAATTCTTGTTTCCTTTGCATTTTGCAATTAGTTCCAGTATAGTAGTTGTATAGCCGATCAATCCCAGAAGGCCTAAACCACAATAAACAAAGCAAAGAAGAGAGGAACATACACAAACTAATGGAAATTGGCGTCGACGGACGAGGCAAAGCTATTGATAATGGCCAAGGCATTACTAGTCAGATGAGCAATTCTCAGAATATGCTTCCTAACAATGGTCTTCACATATCCGTTCCCCACCTGCTCATTAACTCCATCCATGCATGTTTCGTCATCAGTCAATGCTGCACTAACCCATGTTTGGATATCACTTAACAGTCGCTCAAAATCATATCCTTTGAGTTCATTCATCTCTTCCATAGACCTCTGTAACTCGTACACAGAGTCACCTACCACCTCCACACAATCTTTCAAAGCTGCAGCTTCTCTGGGACCCGATCCAAGGAGTCTGGACATCTTCCTCGCCAACCTCGCAGTCGACTTGGTGGAGATTAAACTGACGTTGAGGGCCGTGTTGGCTAGTAGTTTAGGGTCGGCTTTGATATTGCTTGCATAGTATGAGAGGGTGCGGTAACATAATCTAGGGTAGAGCGTGAGGTTACATGATGTTTTTATGTACTCGGTGTCTGCGTTGCTTGGTGGGTATGGAAAAGTGGATGAGATTGATTTTATGTGTGTCGACAGTTGCAGAATGAGGATGGCTATTAGTATAAGCCTTAAAAATGGAACCCCCATTTCTTTCTCTCTCTGTCTCTCAGTTTCGGTGTTAAGAGTGAAGAACAGAGCACAATTTTATAGGCAAGTGGTTCCCGTGGAAGGAGAAGATAACCTGACAAACCTTGACCTTGACAGGGCCTTGTCAATATTCAATTAAGTGAGTTTAATATTTTTGTAAATATGGTTATACAGCTTCCGATCGGTTTAAATTACAATTAAAGTACCCTTCACTTAACCATATCAAATTAACATAATCTCATTTCTTCTGAAATCTTAATTTCGTACACTTGTAAACAAAACCAGTTTAGTTATAGTTTTGTTACCCCTAAGCCCCAAGTCCTTTTTGCTGAGTTCTTTACAAGTTGTCACTCAATAATAACGATCAACCACTCAAATGCTATCATTGATTAAGACCAATTAAGATGCACAAATCTTAAAACAATTCAAAAAATTTTAAATTATTAAAAATAATAATGCCTCATAATTAATATTTTTAACGGTTATTTGAGAAAATTAAATGTAAGCAGTAATTCTTCTTCTATGAAATTCACATGTTTTTTATCGGGATTTTTAACTGAAAATATATTAATTTGAAAAAATTCCTACTTCAGTATTATTATATAAGCAAAATTGCTCGTAACATTATTAGATTTATATGCTCTTCATCATTATTTTTACTTAAAAATTCATTTATAATAGGATAATAAACATCAATGAGGAAAAAATAGTGAAAGAAATTGAATATCCTATTTCAATATTACCATGCAAGTAAATTCTTACCTCTTATGCCTGTATGACATTATAGAACCTGTCAATAAATCGATATGACATATATAGTGTCTGGAGTATACTCTCATCAGATCTTTATCATTATCTGCGCGCTGATGCAAAGGGTGTAGTGTTTATTTGTTAATATTTAAATTTGTTCGTCTGCTGTAACAAAAAAAAATCATACAATCTACGAGTGCGAATACGTATGAAAAATGCCCTGTGCCTATTTACGGTAGACGTCGGACATGAGTCCTGATCTATTTCAACTTGAGTCTAAAGAAGCTTAGTTATGACTACATGTGAAATCTCAAATAATTCAACATTCAGTTATGCATGAATAACTCTCTACACCATTCAATTAAATAATTCTTAAATCTTATGTAATGTTTTTCGCTATTAATAACTTAATTCCAAATAAATTAAAGCTTGAAAACAATTATTAATCATAAAAATAACAATAAAAACAGCTAGATTACATCCTAAAAGCCCTAATTAACATGTCACCTATATTACTCATATTAATGTACCTTTATATTGCAGAAAACTCATTCTTTGATTTGCTAGAATTTTACTCCCACCTCCTTTTTTTCGTTCTTACTTTTTTCTCTTCTCTCTTGCATTTGATTTTGCACAAATTGACGCGAGTTGTCACCGTGGGGATAATATGGACGTGGGTGGGCACGAGATGCTGGATTCATATATAAAGCAGGATAAGATATATGCAATTCGTGGATAGTGATCACTGACGTGGTTTTCTCAACGTTAACCATTTCTCGTAGTGTTGCCCAGAAATCCCAGTTTTTGTTTCGGCTTGAGTCACCATTCGCTTCACAATTATTGCTGATTTTCACGTGCTCTAATTTTGGCTTTGGGCTGTGGTCCCACCTCGATATCTACAAAACCTAAGTTATCGAGTGTTCTGAACACAATTTCAATGGGTTGATATAAGTGGCGCATACTTTCGTCGCTTAATCAAAAAATTTTGGGTTCGATCTCTACCTTTAGGAATGCAGCAAACTCCTGAGCTAATGGCAGCCCATGCGAGGGATGTATCAGTACAGCAAAGAAGAATTAGTCACCAATTTCGGCGCAATAGATACCTCCTGGAAGACCAAAAAAAAAAAAGTATAACTTTGTCACAACCAACCATGATTTTGAAGACAGACTTCTAAATGTGAACCAAGAAACTGTGCTAGGTAACATATTCCCTATCTACATCTTTCGTTGCTAACCTAATAAATCACACCAAAAACGATAGTGTAGGAGATTATTGATACAGAATCCGCAAGCCAAAACATTCTTCGTCGTCTTCTCTCTTATATTCTTATCAGGGATGGCTAAACTAAAATCTGAATTGGGTTAGTCTAATTTCATTTCAGAGAGCTATTATTTTAGTGATAAAACTTCCTCAGATAACCGAGATGTTGGTTGTTTACGTAAAGCACCACTAGAGCTAACCGGACCCACAGGTCGAGTTGCGTGAATGCTTTGAAGCTGTAGATGAAAGAACTTATGAAAAGATCAGGTCCCGATCCTCAAGATTTACTAACGTGGATTTCATCGAATTGAGAACTACGGATTAGACATAAAGTTACTCCTAAAAGAGTCTATTTGTTGAACGTTAACCCCCACTAGTGCTGGTTGGAGCACGTGTGCTGGGTCTAGACGCATCTAGTGTGAATTGCACGCACCCCACACATTTGTATAGTGCATGAGACTATGACAAATGTAACACTCATTCACACGTATGTTGACTTCAATGTACTACATTGATAAAACATCTAAGAATTTTAAAAAGTTATTTTGGATCTTCTTTCAAGGCCTGCAAATGTATAAAGTTAAAATTTTAAAATTTTAGATATTATTTATCATTAATAATTAAGCTTTAACTAAAAATTTAAATAAAATAAATCCATAGTTAAGTAAATTTTCATGTAATTGAATTAAAATACAGGAGATATATGTTGTTTTATTATTTCATGTGTTTATCTATTATTGAACAATGTATGATGTATCACATTTTTGGTATATCTATGTTTTGAAAATTCTTAAATAAAGGTTATTGATAATATTTTTTCTTAACATTGGTATGTGACAAGGAGCAGGTGAATCAAGATTTTACATTATACAGTAGTAAGTTTGTTGAAGGTGTATACATGTGAAAGAAAACGTGAAGATAACATATAAGTGTATTCTTTATGATTATGAATTTATTTGAATGCCAATAAGAATATAGTCATTATAATAACTTTTTAAGTTAGTATTTGGGCCTTTTGCTTGCATATTAAGGGATGTCTCTATTTTTGTTCATATAGATTAACCATATACAAAATTTTAAAATGTGCATAAAGTTATTTGGAAGGATAGACATCACTTAAGTGATTTATATACTAATAAGTGATAGAATCACATGAAATAATAATGTGTAATCTAAACTGCTTTTATATGGAGATCTTATCCTTATGCATTATATATTTTTTCTCATAAGTATTTCATGATATATTAGATAAGATGCTCATTGTAAATACTATTTATGGCTTTTAGTATTGTTGTTATCATATATTTTTGTACTGATTATATACATTATCTATTTCATGATCACCTTTTTTTTGTAAATAATAACAAAGTTATCATTGAAACCTTAACTAGTTTCAAGTGGAATTTATTTTGTAATTCATGGATATTAACATGGCCATGGTCAAGAAAAGTCAAGGTATTCGTGTACTGTCAGCACAAAAGAAGAAAATACAACATATATAACTCAAGAAAGGTAAATTAGAATGTTCTATTTGATCATTAAGAGGTTTATACTTCACCAACTATTTAGTGAACTATGAAAGACAACCATAGTAAAGGACTCTCTCAATAATGCTTCTCAAAGTTATAAAATTTCTTCCAGTGCTAAGATTAGAACTATTTTGAAAGAAATATATTCTATGAGATATAATTAAGTCAAGATAGTGAAAAAATATATCACTAAGATGGTCCATTTATATAGTAAACTTAAAACCTTAAATATAGTCATTTGTGATGCTTGTATTATTTACCGAGATTTAAATACACTTCTCTCAGACTGCCATCCTCGGTACTACTTAAAACTCATAAGATGAATTTTGTGACATTAATTTACTTATTATTTATTTTGTAGCATAGGAAGAAAAACTAAGGAACATATCACTAAAACAAAATGTAAAATTAGACCCAAGAAACCTAAAGGTATGGCTCCTAAAAATCCTTCACTCAAAGAATAAGGTCAGAATAGTATTGTAATGGGGCCTATAGATATCATAAAGAATATATGATTGTTTCATAAGAAAAGAGGTCTAAAAATATAATTATGTAAATTATAACACTAGAAAGAAAAAAATGAATTGTCATCTAATTCTTTGACTTTGTTCATTCATGAATCTAATGTTGTTACCATATCAGGTTTTTGGTAGCTAGATAGTAAAACTTTTAATTATGTTATTTTGATAATGTAAGGATTCAAATCAAAGAGATAACCGACAAAGGATGATTCAAAACTGATGGTTGGCAATAATAAAGAAGTGAATGTAGATTTTGTAAGATTTATTTGTTTTAACCTTGGCAGTGATTTTAAATTTGCTTTGTATGATAAGTTATAGACAATGCCTTTTAGAAAAAAAATTGATCTTTATATCTATTTTGAAAAAAGAAAGCTATAATTTTGTAATAAAGAACTATAGCGCACAATTATCTTTTGAAACAAAATATATTAGTCCTACATTTTTATAATATAGTTTATATAAAACGTGTTTAAATCCTAATAAAATATATGCCTCTTTATCTATTGTCAAAAAGATGTTACTAGAAAACCTTTGATAAAGCAAAAAATCACTTATGTTGTGGCATAAAAGATTAGGTCACATCTCTAAAGAAAAAGTTGAAAGACTGATAAAGGAAAACATTCTTCCATCTCTTGATTTTGGTAATCTAGAGACACATATTGGTTGTTGCAAAGGTAAGTTGACAAAAATAAAAAGGTTAATTTGTAGTTTTGATTTTTTAGAAATTATTCATGCTCATTTCTTATGTTCACCCACCATTTGTTATTTCATATATTTTTGAAATTGTATTCATGATTATTCTCACTATGAATATGTGTTCTTGATTAAAGAAAAGTGTAGTGTTCTTGATATATTTAAAATTTATAAGAGTGAACTTGAGAACTGTATAGAAAATTCAATTAATATTGCCAAATTTGATTGTGGAGGTGAGTATTATAAAAAATATGGAATTTTCAAACAAGGAAAATGGTTATATGCCAAATGCTTGAAATAATAAAATAATAGCACAATTTATCATATGAGGTAGTGTTGAACAGAATGGCATGAACAAAAGATAAAGTTGAATATTAAAAGATGTGATGACGGATATACAAAGTATGACTAACCATTTAGCATACCTTTGGATAAGGCTATTAGGCAGTTTTGTACATTCTTAATAGAGTAACAAACAAATTATGAACTAAAATACCTTTTAAACTATAAAAAGGTTGGAAAACTTGTTTGGTTTATCTCTGAATTTAGAGTTGCCCCTTAAGGTATGCCTATACAACCCTTATGAAAATAGAATGCATTATGTTTCTACTTATTACTATTTTTTAGGTTATCGAGACTACTCTAAAGGCTACATATTCTACTTTAGCTAAAGTGGATCAAGAATTATAGAATTACAAAGGATTAAGTTTCTTGAATATGATGTGTCTAATGAGGTTAGTCCTTCTTATATTTCAGAGGATGGTATATTTATTACTATTATATTTTCATATCCTTCACTTTTCCTGATAGGATAAGTGGATTTTGTGCCTAATGCCACTTTAGTACAGGACTAGAAAGTAATACAAACAGATATGAGGTTTGTATGGTATAGGATAATGTCAAACAAGTTCAATGAGGAAGACTAAGTTGAGAAAATCTACTATATAGTTTATATCATCTGATTATATAATCTATATCGGTGAGAATTATTATAATATTAGATATACTGATCTCCAGTTAATTTTCATATGTTGTTTTTATCTTTAAGCAAATTTATAGTGAGATGTAATGGAAAATGAAATGCAGTCTATTAAGCATAATTGGGTGTACAAATTTGTTGATTTACCCCAAATTTTTAAATCAAGTTAAGGTCGAGTGGTTAAAGTCAAGATGGCTGCTAAAGATTTTACTTAGAGAGAAGGAGTAAACTTTAATGTCACTTTCTCCCGTCTAACTTCCAAATTTGTATTTAGAGTGATTATGAAATTATTGATTATGAAAACAAAGTGATGATAAGGTAATCATCTCATTTAAATTTATGGAAAATAAAGTTGAAGAATACTTGTGATATAAGGTTTGGAGGGCTAAGATCATTTTTCTATATGTGTATATATACGATGTGTTACTTGCATCAAATGACTTAGTCATAATGTAAAAGGTTAGTTATTTATTGTCCAAATATATTGACAAAAAGGATTTTGGTGAAGCATATTTCATCATTAGTATCCAAATTCATGAAGAAATATCTCAAAACTTATTATATCTCTCTTAAAGAGCATATATTGAGCATATGGTGTAAAGGTTTAGTATTAAAAAGTTATAAATCTTACGCAACACCAATCTTTCATGGAGAGAGAGAGAGAGAGAGATTATCTTTGACATTGTGACTAAAGAATGAAGTTGAGAGAGAGGCTATGAAGTATGTTCCATATTCTAGTGCAAATGGCAACATGATGTATGCTTAAATTGCTACTACAGTGGAGACTGCATTTATTAATAGAGTCTTTATCTAACCTAAGTATAGACTACTACCTTACCGTTAAATGAGTTTTGAGATACCTTGAATGGATAGAGGATTATTCATTAACATATAGGAAAGCTAAGAAATTAGATACAATTGGGCATACAAATTATAAAATCTTTATGTGTCTAAATGATAGAAAGTTCATATCAAGTTATATATTTATATTAGCAAATAATGTTATTCATAGAAAAGTATCAAACAAACATTTGTGACCTCGTCTACTATACATGACGAGTTTATTGAATATTATAAGGGTTGCTACATAAGCAATATAGTTAAGAAATCTAATTTGAGAATTGTTTGTGGTTGATTCAATTGCTAGACCTATTTGGTTATACTATGATCATCTTTATTTAGTGTTATTAAATCACAATAATAAGAATATCATAAGGTTTAAGTATTTAGAAGTCAAATATTTAACTATAAATGAACTTGTACAAAAAGGTAACATTATAATATAGCCTATTTTGACTGAACATGTGTTAGTTAATCCTCTAACTAAAGGACTTCATCTTGCTATGTTTAATAAACATGTTTTCAATAAGGGTAATTTGAAATCCTTTAACACTGTTAGTCTCCAGATATAATTTTCTTTTGATGAATTATAACTACATTATTTATAGATGATGATCACCACTTTGTTCTCAAAAATATAGATTGTTTTGTGTTATTATAATACAAGTGAAAGTATTAAGATTTGTTAAACTTTAAGAATATTGTAGTTTATTAGACATAATATAGTTTAACTTTGATCCTATGTCTCTTGATATATTCAGTTGTCTCGAGATATTGACAGATTTATAAGACATAAGGGATATAAGTTTTAATCGTGTAAAAGTTTTCTCTAATATAGTTTAACATATAGTAAGATAAATATATTATTATTTATTGCAATTTAATACATAGTTTAGAAAACAGTTCAAAGGTGGTGAGACCGTCAAATGAAACATGGTATATTATAATTCTTCTAGTTTCACTTAATTTTTTCATTCATGTTAATAAGGCTATTAGATATGCGCGATTGTATTAGACATGTATCTTGTGTGCTGTATATTTTAGATATCTTTCGGTATCTAAAGCTTTATAGAACCAAATGATAGAATTCGATTATCTTTGGATAAAATAATTTACGAGAGTCAAACAATACAGTATTTTTTCTTATCTTATCCTTTACTTTTTTTACAAATACAATAATTAATTTTTATATAAGCGAGGGTGTAAAAATTTTATTCTTATGGGATATTTATAAATTATCATTTTTAAAATCAAAGTTAAAAATTAAAATTTGATTTTCTATAAAGATAATAAGTAACGTTATAAATAATTTAATTAAGTGAATTAAAATTTGGTGGAGAAAATAATACTTTATTAGTGTTGGTTAAATATTTATAAGACTTGATGAAGAGACCCAATAATATTCTTATAAACAAATATTAGATCTTCTGCACCTGCTTAAATAAATTTCATAAATATTTAATTTTCTTTAACTGGTTTAAAGATCTGTGCAATGAAAAAAAGTAAAAAATATTGCTAATATTTTGTCAAGCAACTTCTTTAAAAGACAATTAAAAATTTTAATAGCTTGTTTAAAGGTTAATAAATTTATTCAAGAGTTCTAATAAGTTATTCAACTAGAAATAGGCAAAAAATATTAATTACTTTTTATATTATCTCTATTTATACAAATTTATAGTTAATCTTAGAACTATCGATGAAGCTCTTGAGTTTATTATCATGAAATAGCAATCTCAGCGTAAGCCTTTTGGCTGCATGTTTTACTGTCAGTCTTTGTGAGGTCCCAGTGACTCTCCATTATTGATAAAATACCTCACAGGCAATTTTTTATAGAACGCAAGGGACCGCTAACCACTCTTCTGTGAAAGTATTTTTAGCCTCCCCAGGTGGTTGTCCATCCCCTTTGCTTTTCTCGGGCAGTTGAACCTCAGATCATGAAAGCATCACCTGGTGGGGACTCAGAAACTTTTTTCTCTCTCATTGTGTCAGCTTTCATGTAGAAATTTTGCTTCCCACCATTTTATGAGATAATCAACATAATCTCTTTGCAGCATCCCCTTTAAATGTCGTTTACCTTTTGATGAACTGATCTGCCCTTCCGATTTGGATGGATTTAGGACTTGGGGCCTAGCAGATATCAACAAGGCATTTAATTGCATTCCCTGACCACACAGTTGTAGCTTTAATAATAATATATTGATGATTCTTGCAGTTTAAGAACTTTAGTGTTAGTGATAGCAGCAATTCTACTTGAATGACAGCAATATAATTTGCTATTGTTGTCACTATTTAAAACCTTAGTTCAATCTTAATCCATGGTGAGTTTTTGGATGTAAGGAAATGTGAGGATAAGAAAGGTAAGTGTACGACGACAGACAGGAAATCTAGCGCATATTTCCCTAAGGCAAAGATTAAAAGTTTTGCTGATTCATTTAAGATTTGCATGGAAAACGTTAGAAGATAAGCACCAGGAAAAGGTGTTGACGACTTCTTGTTTTTGCTTTTGTCTGAGAAAAACATGTTGGCAGCTTTTAATTCGTTGTAATTAGTACTTTATTAGCAAACATAGGATAAGACATGGTCGGGTTATGATAAAGCGAGAGGAGAGAAGTAAAATTGGTCTTCTTTAGTCCGCGGATTGCGGCCAGCCTTGTCCTTCCCTTCTCTGTGTGCTTATCCGTGGAATGTTCTTCCATTCTAACGGTCCCGGACTGACATTGGGACTTGCGTAAGCCTAGGTGTTAAACTTACTTTTATCCAAAGAAGTGCTGAAGTTGAGTCTCAACTGCTTTAAATCACATCTCTAGATATTCAATAACGCGGTTTTGTCTCTCTTCTTATGATGTATTAATTAAAAGAAACAGTTGAATAAAAATATTTAGTGCAATCAGAGTTCTTAAAAACCATTTCGATTTCAGTTTTCTTTATTATTATTATTATTATTATTATTATTATTATTATTTAGTGCTTTTTTACGTTGGGCATTGTCGGATATGGATCCCTCACATAGAGGGATACCAATTTTTTCAACTAACACGGTGTCGCATTAGCTGAAAGAATGGAAAGAAGACAGCTGCAATCGCATTAGTTGAAAGAATGGAAAGAAGATAGCTGCCTTTGCAGCTGTCTCATGTAGTGGATTGCCTATATAAGGTACTCTCTGCTTCATACAATAAAAAATACAAAGAAAAATTAGAGTAAAATAATGCTTTGAAGTTAAGAAAAATTTTCTTAAAGGGTTGGTGAGTGACAAAATAGTGAGGTTATTATTTTTAGATTGAAAAATACCTTGTGAACCACTATTTTGGTTTTATCTCTGTATATCTACTATTTGTAATAGTGGAAGAATTATTTTAAATTTTGTCCGTAGACGTAGCCCAAAATTAAGAGTGAATTACATTAAATATTTTGTGTCCATTTTGTTCATTTTATTTTTTATTTTTAAAAAATACGTCCACTACGCCCAACAAGTGGTATCAGAGCTATGTTTTTATTGAAGGTAGTTTTTTAAAAGAAACACGTCACGGGGAAGACAAAATTACAACCAATTTTTTTGCGTAATCCGTTCGAAAAGTTGACGTAAAATACCAAGACAGTGGTATAAGAAGTTTGAGTTTATTATAGGGGAGCAAGGCTAGTTCTTCACTGTGTATTTGTGAAGAAATTCTCTGATGATGATTTCATTATTTTATTACTCTATGTGGATGATATGTTGATTGTTGGTAAGAATGTTTATAGAATCAACAATCTGGAAAAACAGTTGTATAAGTCTTTTTCCATTAAAGATTTGGAATCAGCAAAGTAGATTCTTGGCATGCAAATTATCAGAGATAGAAGCGCTAAGAAACTATGGTTGTCACAAGAGAAGTACATTGATAAAGTACTTCAAAGATTCAAACTGGACAAACTAAAGCGATTAGTTGTCCTCTTACTAGTCACTTTAAATTGATTTCTAGAGAGTGTCATTTTACAGATAAAGAGAAGGAAGAAATGTCCAGAATTTCATATGTTTCAGCAGTTAGAAGTTTGATGTATGCTATGATTTGTACATGGCCAGATATTGTTCACGCAGTTGGAGTTGTGAGTCGTTTCTTTCCAAATTCTGGAAAGGAATATTAGACTGAAGTCAAGTGGATTCTCAAGTATCTTTGAAAGTCATCCAAAATATGCTTATGTTTTGGAAGAGCAGAACCTATATTAGCTAGTTACACAGATGCAAATATGGTTGGAGATGTTAACTCGAGAAAGTCTACATTAGGTTACTTGATTACTTTTGCAGGGGGAGCTGTGGCATGGCAGTCAAAGTTACAGAAGTGTGTTGCACTTTTTACAACTGAAACAGAGTTTATTGTAGCAACGGAAGCCTATAAGGAGTTGCTATAGATGAAGAAGTTCTTTAATGAACTTGGTATCAAGCAAGAACAGTATCAGTTGTTTTGTGACAGTCAGAGCGCTATTCAACTTGGTAAGAATGCCTCTCTTTACTCACGATCAAAACACATTGATGTGAGATATCACTAGATCAGAGATGTGATGGAGACAAAACAGTTACAATTAGAAAAGATCCATACTAATAAAAATGGATCAGACATGTTAATTGAGATTCTACCAAAAGGTAAGTTCGAATATTGTCGATCAGTAACAGGCATGATAGAGCCCCCCATGTAATCAAGAGGGAAAGATTTGTTGGATATGGGTCCCTCACATGGAGGGACATCAATTTTTTTTCTTCACAAATATGGATTAGTTGAAAGAATGGAAAGAAGGCAGCTACCTTTGCAGCTGTCTCATGCGCTCTCTACTTCATAAAACAAAAAATATAGAGAAAAATAAGAGCAAAACAATGCTTTGAAGTTAGGAAAGTTTTTCTTAAAGGGTTGGTGAATGACAAAATAGTGAGATTATTATTTTTAGGTTATGATTACTATTTTTAGGTTGGGAAACACCTTGTGAACTACTATTTTGGTTTTATCTATGTATACCTACTATTTGTAATAGTGGAAGAATTATTCTGAGCTTTGTTTGTTGACGTAGCCCAAAATTAAGGATGAACCACGTTAAATATTTTGTGTCCATTTTGCTCATTTTATTTTTTCTTTAAAAAAAATACACCCGCTACGCCCAACAAGTAGTATCAAAGTTGTGTTTTCATTAAAGGTAGTTTTTGAAAAGACACGTCACGGGGAAGACAAAATTACAACAAATTTTTTGGCATGATCTGTTCGGAAAGTTGACTTAAAATACCAAAACAATGATATAAGAAGTTCGAGTCTATTATAGGGAGTAAGGCTACAAGAAGACTACTTTAGATCACTGTGTATTTGTGAAGAAATTCTCTGATAATGATTTCATTATTTTATTGCTCTATATCGATGATATGTTGATTGTTGATAAGAATGTTTCTAGAATCAACAATCTGAAGAAACAGCTGGATAAGTCTTTTACCATGAAAGACTTGGGATCAGCAAAGCAGACTCTTGGCATGCAAATTTTCAGAGATAGTAGTGCCAAGAAACTATGGTTGTCACAAGAGAAGTACATTGATAAAGTACTTCAGAGATTCAAATTGGACAAAGCTAAAGTGATTAGTTGTCCTCTTGCTAATCACTTTAAATTGAGTTCTAGAGAGTGCCCTTTTATAGATAAAGAGAAGGAAGAAATGTCCAGAATTCTATATGTTTCAACAGTTGGAAGTTTGGTGTATGATATGGTTTGTATATGGCCAGATATTGCTCATGCAGTTGAAGTTGTGAGTCGTTTCCTTTCAAATCCTGGAAAGGAACATTGAGCTGCAGTCAAGTAAATTCTCAGGTATTTTTGAGGGTCATCTAAAATATGTTTATGTTTTGGAAGAGCAGAACCTGTGTTAGATAGTTACACATATGCAAATATGGTTGGAAATGTTGACTCGAGAAAGTCTACATCAGGTTACTTAATTACTTTTGCAAGGGGAGCTGTGGCATAACAGTCAAAGTTATAGAAGTGTGTTGCACTTTCTACAACTAAAGCGAAGTTTATTGCAGTAACGAAAGCTTATAAGGAGTTGCTATGGATGAAGAAGTTCTTTAATGAACTTGGTATCAAGTAAGAACAGTATCAGCTGTTTTGTGACAGTCAGAACGCTATTAACCTTGGTAAGAATACCTCTTTTCACTCATGATCAAAACACATTGATATGGGTTATTACTGGCTCAGAGATGTGATGAAGACAAAAAAATTACAGTTAGAAAAGATCCATACTGATAAAAATAGATTAGACATGTTAACCAAGATTCTATCAAAAGGTAAGTTCGAGTATTATCGATCAGTAGCAGGCATGATAGAGCCCTCCATGTAATCAGGAGGGGGGATTTGTTAGATATAGTTCCCTCACATAGAGGGACATCAATTTTTTTCAACAAATGCGACACCGATTTCGGTGCCGTATTAGTTGAAAGAATGGAAAGAAGACAGCTGCATGCAGTGGAGTGCCTATATAAGGCATTCTCTGCTTCATACAATGAAAAATACAGAAAAAAACTAGAGCAAAACAATGCTCTAAAGTTAGGAAAGATTTTCTTAAAGGGTTGACGAGTGACAAAATAGTGAGGTTACTATTTTTCGTTGAGATTACTATTTTTAGATTGAAAAACATTTTGTGAGCCACTATTTTCGTTTTATTTCCGTATACTTATTATTTGTAATAGTGGAAAAATTATTTTGAATTTTGTCCGTAGACGTAGCCCAAAATTAAGAATGAACCACGTTAAATATTTTGTGTTGATTTTACTCATTTTATTTTTCATTTTCAAAAAACCCGCTGCACCCAATAAGCATTGAGTTATATGATTTTCCGGATCAACTATTATTTTTTCAGGAGAAATTGAATTTAGATCAAATATCACCTTACCAAAGAAATAACAAGAGAGCTTGTTGAGTAAAATAGATTTGGGTCAAACTGCAGTAGCCATTTGCTTATTAGCGGTGAAGGCGTTTACTTCAACCTCCCTCTGTTGTCTCACTTCCATAGATAAGCCCCGCGAATGTTCGTTCGTTCTGAATCTGAATTCGCTAATAAAACTAAAC
>JANPWT010000247.1:37939847-37952833 GCA_024678245.1 Erythroxylum densum | reverse complement strand
GGACCCCACACCCCACCCGTAGGTGTTTGCAGGTTATACTGCGGCGTGTGTTTGCGGGTTATACCGCGGCATCCAACCTTAATCAGTATTGTCCCCTCTGGCCTTAGATGAGTTCTAGCCCTCGAACCCAAGACCTCACCGTATAGAGGCTTATGGGCCTAAACTGGGTAAGATTGGTAAAAGCGGGGATTTTAGGAATTAAGGCCAGTATAGTTTGGTTCAATTCCTATTCCTAGCGTTCCAGTCGGAAAATGGCTTAAACAAAAGCCACTACTTCGGGCCCTACCTTATCCCATTGATTTTGAAAGAAAAGTGCATTGAACCCATCAATGCCTATGGCTTTGTTTGGGTTCATGGAAAAAACTTTCTTCCGAACTTTAGTTTCATGAATGGGTCATGCAAGCTCATGAACCTTTTCTGTTGAAAGCTGGGCAAACCCGTCAGAATTCAGCAATGGATGAGTATTCCCAGGTTCGGGACTATATAATTGGACAAAAAAAATTCCTTGCTAGGAGTCTCAGTTGCTCTAGATCAGACACTAAAGTTCCCGTGTCATCAAAAAGCCGATCTATCTTTGATTTCATCCTTTTGGCCAGGGTGATGGTATGATAAAACCTGGTGTTACGATCTCCCTTCGATATCCATTCACATTTAGCTCGTTGATGCCAATATATTTCCTCCTCACACAACACTTGTAAGAGTTCAACACTTAAACGTTCCTCTAAGTCTAGTAATGAGTCCAATGTGTCAGTCTGCATCGCCCTCTATATACCCTCCAGCTGAGCAAGCAATCATTTTTTCCGATGAAAGATATTTCCAAATACTTTGTGTGTAGAGAAATTGGCTAGGGATTTATTGAAAGTATTCTCTGCCGGTAACCAATGCTCTGTCACTACATCGTCAAAGCCTGTATAAGTTAACCAGACGTTTTGAAACTGAAATCCAGGGGGTCTCGGTACCCTCTGGGGAGAGCTATTTAAGTGGACCAACAAGGGATGATGGTCAGATCCTAAAAAGGGTAAATGCTGATTGGTTGTATGGGGGAAAGCCCCAAGCCAAGATGACAATCCAAACACCTAGTCTAAGCGTGCTTGTGTCGTTCCTCTTCGCCAAGTGAATTTCGATCCCATAAAGCCTAAATCATGCAGACTACACTTATTTACCCATTCCTTAAAATGATTATTCACTACTCTAGCGACCGTAGCGCCCACCTTTTTATCTGAAGCCTCCAGTTTAGCATTAAAATTGCCTCCCACTAGCTAGGGTTCGGATTTAAAATGACCTACCTAGCTTAATACTCTCCAAAGTACTTTTGGAGAGGGTATTTGGGGATTGGTATAGACTGGTGTAAAATCGAAAGAAGCATCACCATACTTGACTTTGGTATGAAGAAATTGTCTATGTACGATGACCACTGAGACCTCAACGTCATTTTTTCAGAGCAACCAAATTCCGCTCGAAAAGCCTACAGCTTCGACCCTAAAAGAGAAATCAAAGTCTAATTTTTTAATCATAGTTTTAGCCCTGCTGCTGCTAATTCGAGGTTCCAATAAAACCAAAATTCCAAGTTTATATATACGTATATAATTACATAGTATAGCCTGTACATTCGTCCCCCTCGCTCTTTGATAATTCCATATGAGAATTGACATCAGACACTAAAGTTTTGTTTGGGCGTCCTTACATCAGATTGTAAGGTTACTTTATCCGGGAGATTACTCGTTTTTTCACTCTCTAGGATATCCATCTCTTGCGCATCATTAAGCTCTAGTGTCAATTCTGCAGTTAAGTTGTCATGAGGCTCAGTGGGTGGTAAGATATCTTACTCTCGACCACCATATTCCATTTCTGTATTGTTAGCCCCTTCCTGTATGGGGCAATTTTCTGCGACAACTTGGTCATTAACCATTAAGGCATTAGCTATCACAAATCATCTCTGAGTGTGAATTGATAATAATCGCAATATGGTTATCCTGGGCTGTGGGAATTAGGGGTACCTCAGTGTTGATTTCCACATCTACCTTCGGAAGACCTCCTGTTGTTATATGCACGCTACTAGTTAGCATGGCGGCTTCGATTTTCCCTTAGAACAGCCCTCGCATGTCATTTTATTCCGGACGATGTTGATGCCACATGTTGTCCCTGTTTCTATTTGTTGCTAACTAAGTCAGTCAGATTAAAACGGTTCCTAACGCCTGTCAAGCCTCTCAGATTAGTGGTCTCCCTCGCTCCAACATGATCATTGTCCCTTATATCCATATTTGTCAGAGCTAAATACCTTGAGCCTCCCACCCTAGAAACCGTCTTGTACCTGTTATTTTCTCGGTGAGTTTGACATTGCATTGGGTCTTGAGGAGTTCACCGTTGCACCATCATCCAAGGGCCATAACCATTGGAACACACCTCCGTCTGGGAACCTATCACAGTAGCATCCAGTCCCTGTTGCATTGTGGAGCCATCAACCGGTCTAGCTGTCGACGAAGTGGTTTCGTTTTATGTTTGGGGGAGCGACGACACTTGATAGATTCATGGCCAACCATGCCATAGGTGAAACATATTTGTGGAAGCCCTTCATATGCAACCATCATTGTCTCTCCATCTAGCTCCACTGTGGTGCGTAGAGGAACGATGATGTCGATATCCACTGCAACACGTGCGAACCTCCCCCTTTGTGTCTACATCGTAGTTTCATCTATCTGGATGGTTTGTCCCACTTAGTTACCCAAAGCTTTGAGTATCATAGGGTGGTAACGAGTAATGAAAAGTTTTGGGAACCTTATCCATACCACTGCTCGTTTTACCTTTCCTTTTGACGGATGAAACTCTGGTCTCCAACGCTGGACTAATAGGGCATGTCTGAAAATGATCCATGGTCAATTGGTGAGGGCATTAAGGAAATCGCTATCTTCAATGAATTTCACCAGAAAATAGTCATAATCCAAGTCTACTACCTTTACTGGGCCTTTTAGATTCCACAAGTTTGTCAATCTAGAGCAGAGAATTCGATACCCAATTGGATGACCAATCAATTTGACGACAACAGATTTCTCCCACTACTTATCCAGCTTTTCCTTGAAGGTTTGTGATAACAGAATTCCTGCACCAGATTCCCCCGTCAGTTGGGTGATGTCACCTTCCTCTATTTCAATAATCTCTTTGACAGGCCATGTACAGTTCACCTGTTCAACGTCCCCCGTCGAGGTTCTTAAAATAGCACTGTACGTAGGTTTAGGGTGGTGGAGGATCCTCGTCTCGTTCTTTAATCCTTACCTTCTTAGAAAGATGCCCCCCATGCATGAGGGTTGTCATGTTAAGCATTGAGTTTTTACGTAAAAGAAGAAAGGTGCTGTTTGAGAATTCTCAACCAGAGGAATTGGAGTCGCTTTGTTCTCATATAGGGAATGATACCAAAGAGACTGTTCTTTAATAACTGGTGTCCCCTTCTTTAACGAATCTATAGTATATGTGTGCATTCTCGTCTGGGTAGTAACACTAATACCACATATATGTTCGTATATGCAACTATTATTTGTATTTGTTGTTGATTGTTTATGTTCTGTCTTCCAACTTTCATCACCTCCTTTTTAAGCTTGATATGTTGTTATCTTGTTGGTATTAAGTCAGGAGATGAATTCTCTTCGTAGTATAATTCATATGTACTTTTTATCTCTGTTACTTACTATGATCGCATAACTTTGGTTGTCTGGGGAAATGGTTGTCCTATTTCTCCATTTTCATCCACATTATTAATAAAAAGCTTATAAAGTTAAAATTTTTATAAAGTTATATGTACACAACACCATCATTATAAAAAATTATTGTATCTAGCCTCCAACATGATGCATTTGCAGAATAGAGATGGTTCAATTGGCTAGAGTCAACTAACTATAAAAGGCTTAATCTTTATGTTTCTTTCTTGTATAAATCTTTTCTCCCTAAGTATTCCTATGGTTTGAATTGAATATTCATTCCCAATTTCATACCAGTTAGGCCAAAGCTCTGATGATTCAGGTGTGTACTTTTTAAAAACATATTTATCCAATAAATAGACTACATCAATTTTAATAGGGGGCTATTCCAACTGTTCACTTCAGCATATACTAGGGAGACTAGAAATAGTAACTAGCAAATGCTTATGTATTCATTGACACCTTAACTAGAGTTGCTTTGTTATCTTAGCAATAGATTTCTATAAGGCTATTGTTGCTTTTCATGTTTATTCGAACTTGTTTGCAACTAGAAAATTATTGTTTAGTTCCAATATATATGGTTCATTTAACTTATTGCTTTGGTAAATATTTTTACAGTTTTTCAAATAAAATTTACATAATTGAGTCGTTGCAACTATAATAATGTTGATGAAGTGGTTTACTTTTATGGGTTGAAAAATTATTTAAGGACTTTATGGAGCAATAATAATCTAGGGAGAAGATTTTTGGGATGCCCTAATTATCCAATTGGTAATTGCAAATTTTTCTAATGGTATGATAAGCAATGTCCTAAAAGAACTACCTATGTTATTCAAAAGTTAAGGAAAGATATTTTTGTACTAAAGAAGGAAGTTAAAATAAGGAGATATGTAGGTGAAAACAAAGGTACTTGATGAGAAATTAAAAATTGTGAAGCAAGATATTAAAATGTTAATTGAAGATGAGAAAAAAATTAATGTTGATGTTATTCAACATAGTTGTAAGCTTTGTTTCTATCTTGATTTCATTATTCATCTTTTATATAGTTAAAACATATGTATCATTGCCAAGTTGACTAGTATGGATGTAATTGTATGAAATTACTCAATCATTTAGATGAACTTAATTGAAGTAAAAGAATGTATAAATTTATTTCAAATATAGTTTCGTTGTTCATCTTTCTATTAAGGCTAGGATAGCAGGAATCTATAAGCAATGAATCATATACAAAAAGTGCATGAATTTTAGGCAAATATCAATTGCCGACATATAAAATAAACATGTTCATTCACTTGTTTTATAGAATAAGATAATCACAAAATAAACTACTTACTACATGAAATCTGGGCAAACATCAAAAGCCAACATACAAAATAAACATCTCAATTCACTTGGTTTAAAAAATAAGTCAGACGCAAGACATAAATAAATATGATTAAATGTTTAGTTTGTCAACTTGCTAGCCACTTCTCCCAGTTGTTGCTCTCTTCTTAGTTATTATAACTTGCAAATATCTTGAAATAATGCTAGATGTATCTTTGAACCTAAGACCTCTTGGTTCAAAAGATAACTTGAAATATCTTGGATCTTTAAGTCTAAATTTTTGATTTGTCATTTTTGTTGGATTATCAACTTGTGAAACAACATATGAATGTTATGTTGATTAATCAACTTGTGGATCCTTTTGATATTGACAATGAATATAAGTAATTAAGTACCTTTTAAACTCATATTTATACTTTGTTGACTAGATTTATATTTTTTTGTTATTGAGATGATGCTTTCAATGCAAGTTTGTTGAACATAATTTTTATCAAAAGAATAGCGATTTCATATAACCAATCTTTTATAAGAAAAAAATTGACATGTTGCTTTCAATGCAAGCTTACCCATAAATGTGCTTCTTTTGACGTTGGTTTTGCTAATCCTTCTTGAATTGTTGGCCCCTTAATTGAAGATGTTAAGAGCTACAAGGACATATGAATAATGTTAAAATTGAAAACTAAATAAAAAAGAGAATCAATTGTTAGGTCTTGTTATATCACATCTTTTACTATTGCACCTAGAAGCTCGACATTTCCATTATTTCTATACTTGACCTTTTTATGATTTTTTGTTGCATTATGCACTTTCATTCATTTTATCTCTCCTTCTTTTTCCTTTTTTAGCCTTCCTAGCATCACCGTTTTATTTGGTGGATGAATATCCTTGTAATCATTTTCTGAGCAGAAGTTTAGCCCCTTAATAAGCTGCAACACTTGATCATACACCTTTAGAAAAATGTTCTTTTCGTAGAAGTCGTCAACAAATGCCTTAGGTTTTTTTAAGTGATTGATTGCACTAATATTATATTTTTATGGATGACCATATAAATCCTACGCTTTGAAGTTACAACAATTGTCTTTTCTTAATCTAATAATATGCTTCGTCTCATCTCCTTTATTGACATTATAGGCTTCATTCCCATTCTACACAATGCTCCTAGGCATTGGATCCTTATTTTTTATGCTTTTTGACAACTACATTTACAATATTTAAAGGTCATTTATGTCTGACTACCCCTATTTTAGCATATCTCTTCATAATTGTTTTCCTAATAATGTCTATCATATTAGTCACTAGTGTATCCATTGCTAGCAATATCAATCCATTTAAAATCCTACTCATAGTATTGTCTAATTGGATACTTTGACTTAAATGATTGGTACGACCTAGCTCAAGTCGCTTGTGGATATTCAAGTAATGTAATAGTATATTCAAGTCTAATTTTATCTAACTTCTTTAGTTGCTCACTGAAATCTTCAATATATATTAATCATGTAGATGCCATAATTGTCTTCTCAAATCTTTTCCACTCCAATATGTATGCCAATTATGATAAGTATATATGACACATTTTCTATGGCACATATTAAGTAGTATGGTCTCAATAGCTTTTATTAATCCTTAGATAAATAAGTTAGTCAAAATAAGTCTACATTAGATGTATAGGAATCATATAATAAGACAATATTATATCAAATAACAAAAAAAAGCATGTACCTTTTTCATGTCAGATATTATAGTGACTCCATCTCTATTTTCTAACTCTAAATCAGCTATAACAGTATATGAACCAGCTCTATGAATACGTATTTTATACTTCTATAACAACCCATGCAATAGGATACATGGCCTTATCTCCATCCCTTCTAGCTACACTAACTAATTGTTCTTATAATTTAGTCTTCAAGAAGCAACTATCAGCTTCAAGTATGGACTTCAAATGTTTCCATCGAGCTTTCATTATTACAAAGCAAATATATAACCTCTTAAATTACAACAATAAGGTATCTTTATTTCTTGAAAATTGCAATTCCATAATTGAACTAAGATTGACTTAGTTGATTCCATTTTAAGCTTGTTTGTTATGAAACATGTATACTCGAGTATATACGTCTTGATTTTGAAATATTTGTCATTATTATCATATGCTACAAATAGCTCATACTTGCATTCTTTAATGCATCCCACTCTAATCTATTTAGCTGACTTTTTTTGTCTAAAATTAAATCATATAACTACTGTTTCATACTCATTATCCATTGTGATGTTCCATTGCTTGCTTAATATCTAACACTTCTATTTTGCCTTCTAAGTGCTTCCATAAGCTCCTCACCACTAGGGTACTTATCATTACAAAGGAAACTCTCATACTTAGATTTAATCTCTAATGGTTGATGGTCATTTAGAATTAGTACATCAAATAAAGAAACTCTACTAACTAAACTATCATTATTGACATCACACTCAAACCCTATATTCCTATCAGAACCCACATCAACATCAAAATCAACATCCCCATCATAGAGTTAAACATGTAGATTAGGTTAAACAACCTCATCATAAAGTTAAACATCCCCCTCAAGTTGAACATTCCTATCAACCCCCCATCGACATTGAGTTGAACATTCCCATCATGCACAACTTTTATTATAGCCAAAATTGGAATGCCAAGTTATGTGTTGCATATAACTCAATTTTCCTATTTATTTTTCAAAATTTTTTTTAACCTAATGTAACTTCCATTAGATTCAATGAGTCCTAAAGGCTCGTTGAATCTAAAACTTGGATCTTAAAATAGCCATTTTCAATTTGTTGGTACCCAAATTCATTTCCTGTATTGCAAAATTGCCTTTAAATAATAACAAAGTTAACTTTTTTATAATAACATGATGCTCCTCCCTTATAAGTTAGCTCATGATCTAACTTAAAATGGTTACTATGATATATTTTCAACTTTCTGTTTCGAGTCAATAGAGCCCTGAAAATGACAATTACATAAAAAATGTGGATTTAGGAATATATATATATGTAGACACATATCGTGAAACTATTTGAACACTAATAGTGATGTAGGAGAATATATATACAAGAAGGGTTATATAATGTAAATTGTTACTACTTGTCTCTTATTTCTTCATAATCATACCATATATCCCTCTCCACCAAAAAGGCATTCAAACACATACAAACTAAAACCATAGTATTTTAGAAATTGTGTCATTAACAAGCTCTCAAAACATGCTCTATGCACACAATCTTGTTCAAAAAATATATAAAAGAACCCTAAGAATAGATAAAAGTTTGGTCAATTTTGGTAATAATTTAGTTAAAAGGTAGCTTATAGGAGATGATCAAGAAAACCCAAGAAACATAGATGGTTCACTTGATAAAAGGAAATATTATGTTTTGCATAAACTATTAGATGTATAGATGAGATGACCACGACCACTTCTAAAGATCTTATGTTAGGTGGCTGCGACCATAAGAGGACACCATCACTAATCCAAGCCAAGAGGGGGACCAAATACTCATACAACTATGTAATCCCACAATTCTCTTTCTTTTGGAAATTCTTAGTAGACTGGATTTTTTTTCTAGATTATTTTATACATATATTAGTATATAGATATACTATTAAATGTGTACATAATAATAATGGCAATGTCATAGCTGTTAGGTTTTGCTCTACAGCCAATCATTTTGGTTGTAGTTTAGTGACAATTACTTAAAGGCATTCTTTATCTTATACATGTTTAGATGTATATGATAAAGTCTATGAGATAATTTTACATTGTAAATTAAATTATAATGAGATTATAATGTATTTATCTATTATTCCTAAATTGTTTCTAATCATTGTTATATTAAGAATGGACATTAATATAACGCAAAATGACTAGAACATATTATTTTTTCCTTATGAAGGAAGTAGTCAATCTTATAGGATAAAGTATGGAAATTCTTAAAGAAACATGTGGGTACTTGTTAGAGAACAAGTTTACTAGACTGACCCGATATGAGAAATTTATTTGGAACATTACTTATATGTCTATGAAAATCTCATTGTATAGGGATTACTCTATTTTGATACTACCTATATCTTTTGACTTAAGGTCACCAAAGTTATTTTGTATAGGGATTACTATATTTTTATACTACCTATGGCCTATTTAATCATAAGTCGGTCAATCAGTAGTCATTGGATATAACATGAATTATATGGAGGTAGTTGTGTGATCAAGATCTGATTCATCACCCTAAAATAATTAGGGAGAATGTTTCTTTGTTCTCAATTAGTATTGATTTAGGAAATCCTTGATCAAGGTGGAATGACAATTTTTAAATAATTTATAAATATCATTAATCGAATCGATGACTAATGGTGGAGAACTAATATGATTGAACTTAAAAAGAGTAGACATTAATTCCTTGCTCTGTCTAATCAGAACATTATATGATGAAAGGATTGAATTATACGAAAAAAATCAAGTACAGAAAGGTTAGTTAAAATTACTTTGACATTTTTAAATATTTGGATAGTCATGATGCATTACTAGATGCCAATTTTGATCTATGATTATAAATTGTTTCATTGGAGAATTAAAGATAAATTAAAAGAAGTTTTAATTTAACTAATTCTAATTCTAATTATGAATTAGAATTATAATTTATAATCATTGCAAACATATTTGAGAACCTAATGGGTCTCATATAAAGAATGGGATGAAAAGTGAAAAGTTATTTTAATCAAGTTATACTTGATTATACAGTTTAAGAAACTTTATGATTAAATATGAGATATTTAATAAATAAGGATCAATATGGGATATTGAATGTAATTTGCGCATAATTGGTATTTAATTAGAATTATTTGTAATTGTAATTAAAATTAAACTTTAATTTCAATTAAATTACTAAAATATCCAAAACCTAGTATAAATGAGCTTAAGCTCTATGGAGCTAGCACTTCTTGCTTAACCCTCTTTGTAAGAGTAATAGAGTTCTCTCAACACATTCTGTGAATATCGTTAGAAGCCAAACATTTGTGCTACTATGGTGGTTAAGACTAATTTGTTTTAGAAATGGTTTGAGGGATACGACAAGAAAAGATCAAGCTTTGGAATAAGGTACGAAATAAATTTTCACTTTATTGTGATTTATGTGTTAATCATGTTATAGAATTAAAGAAATCTTGATTGTTAGGAATTCAAAAATAAGAAAAAGTTTCGTAATTATTTCACTGTGGTCGGGATAAGATCCCGCCCCGATTTTCCAACAATGGTATCAAAGCAATATTTATTTCTATAATTTGATTAAAACATATGTGATTGTTATTGATCGAAAATTTGGAATTGAAAAAATTCAAATATAATCAGATTCTTCATAAATCCTCAAATTATTCTAGAATTCTGGAAATTTATTCATGTCCTTTATTCTGGTTATTGCATTTTTGAAAATTCGCTTTAAGCCTTATTTTCACACCTATTATTTGCTTTTGGTTCTAAAAATTGAATCTGTGTACGCTTTGAACCCTTAGAGCTAGTTTATGAAACTCAGTTTAATGAAATCTGAAAAAGTTCTTAATTAAATACCCGCAACAAGACTCAAAATCTAGAAAACAACTACTGTAAATTGAATAAGGTGTGTGTGTGTCCTGAAAAATGCATTGCTTTTTTATTTGCGAGTTTGAGTTATTGTTTGGGGTGTTGTATACGTTTGATTGTTGAGGCTCAAAAATTGTTTTGGTTTTGTCTATGATGTTGGTGAAAAAGGGGTCGCTTTTGTTATTACTGATGATAATGGTCATTGTTTTGTGCATGCCCATTATCCCCACTACCGTTGTCATGGTTGTTGTCACACTCCTCTTTCCTCAACCGAAATATTTATAGATTCCCAGTTGCATTGTTATTGCTACTACCACACTAAAACGTAGCAGTCGCGTGGCTAGAGGCTTGTGGTGTGATGTAACCAGTGGCGACGAAAATTGTTTGCGACTGGTGGTCGTCGTCGGCGACCTTGGAGAAAACTGGTGGTCGGGGGTGGGATGGGTTGTAGTTGGCAACTAGGATTTGGCCCTCTTTGATTTTAAGTTTTCTTAAAAATGAAGATGAAGTGTGCTTGGAAACAAGGTTAAAATTTAGGATGTTTGGCCTTAAGTTAAGCATAAGAGAATAAGCTCGTTTGGACACATGTTTAGAATAAATACGGTTTGTTTAGTTATAAGTTTAAGTTTGACTTAAACTTGAAAAGGAATAATTTAAATAAGGAATAATGTATTCTTTATTTCATTAAATTCCAAACATGATTTTAATATTAATTTAATTAATATTAATAATTATATAGGTTCATAATTAAAATTTTAAAAATAGTTTCTAAAATAAAAATTAATTAGTTTAAACAAGATTGAAATTAATTAATTAGAAAAGTAGTTTCTAAAATTACAATTAGTTAGTTTCAATTGGATTGAAATTAATTAATTATACTCTTTAAAATTAAGAAAATTGTTTTCTTAAATAATTAAGAAAGGTGTTTCTTAATTTAAATTATTTATTTCATGATTGAGATAAATTAATTTTATGACTACATTTGTTTAGAGAATTATTATTCAATTTATTTAGAAATTGTTTCTTGATTTTTTGAAAAAGTATTTTTCTTAGTTAAATTTTGAAAGTATTTTCATTTATTAATTAAGAAAATTGTGCTTTTTGTAATATTTTGAAAATTAGTTTTCTAACTTATTAAAGAAAGATTTCCTAAATAGTTAAGAAATAAATCTTTAAATAAATAATATATAAAGACTTTCTTAATTAAATTTGAGAGTTTTTTTATTTAATTTTGAAAGTAGTTTGCTTTTAATTTTAGAAAATGGTTTTCTAATTAAGTAAAAATAATTTCTAAGTTAGATTAGAAATAGTTTTCTAATGTGAGCGATGGCGAGTGTCACCGAGCGTGGCCCAGAACTTGCGAGATTCACAGCGTGAGTTCCTTCCTTCCTTATGGCGTCTTCTTCTACCTCACCTCTTCCTTGAACTCCTCTAGCTCCACTTGCTTCTTCTTCTCCACTTGTGACTTCCCCCACCACGAAAAACCCTAGCTCCCAAAACCAAAACACATACCCAAACATTCCCTTTCCGTGCACTTCTTCTCCACCCAAAAATTCATCGGCCACTGACCCCGCACCGATTACCAACCCTCAACCTCCTAAACCTAGATCATGGAAGTTGGTAGTTGCTGATGCCTAGCTGGACCACTCCATAGTGAAGACTTTGACTTTCTATCCTCCAGAGACCAAGGATGAACGAATAATGGTTATCCCTCCTCGAGAGCTAGCGTAAAAGGGAGCAGTTCAGTTTTGGTATGCCCTTATTATTTTTTTCTTAGGCAAACACCCTACCTACCCAGTCATTCAGAGGGCTTTATCCAAATCTTGGTTAGTATTTGAATTGAATGAGATGCTTATTATTGGTACGAATAATTTTCTCTTCAAGTTTGACTCCGAAGAAGGGATGAATGCAGTTATGGAAAAGGGGCCTTAGCATCTTCAAGGTAGACCCCTTTTCCTACGAAGATGGAGTTTAAATAGAGGGGAGCAGGAAGCAGATCATGTAGCTTCTGTTTATACAAAATTTTATAATATCCCAGTGGAATACTGGAATACCGAGGGCCTAGGAAGAATAACCAGTGCAGTGGGCAACCCCTATTAATGGACACATCAACAGCCAAGATGTCTTGGATTCTTTATGCCCGGATGTGTGTGGAGGTGGAGTTGGGTAAACAATGGCCCTCTTCTTTTTAGTTAGCTAACTATAATGAAGAGGGTAAACTATCTTTTGAGGAAATTGTGGTTGAATATGAATGGCAGCCAGAGAATCAGCAACAAGAAAGAGAGTGGGTTCCTACTGGAAGGATGTTTGAATCGGGTTTACATCAGGAATTGGTAAAGGGGAAGGACCCCCTGCCAGAAGAGTCACA
>JANPWT010000247.1:37782305-37798318 GCA_024678245.1 Erythroxylum densum | reverse complement strand
GGAGTTTAGAGTTGTTTGTCTGTAGTTCTCTCTTATCGTAGGATATGTACCGGAATGACCTACGGGTGTTCCGGTGGATACTCTACGGTAAGAGGGCGCTACATTAATAAGCTGGGCCTATGAGGTTCCTAACTAGTATATGATGAGGTGTAGGCTAGGCCTATGCTTTTTTATGTCATGTATATTCACTTCATAGGTTATCTACACCGTCTTGGTATGATTTGTGATATATGTCTTTCCTGCTCACTGAGTACTTAATGTACTCACCCCTTCCGCTTTCCAATCATGCAGGTTAATTTATTGTGTTTGAAGCTTTGAGTGGATCGTGTGATCTTTTGACATTTTCAGGATATTACCGCACGTGGGTAGTTTCCTATTTTGTACTTTTATGGTCTAGTGGTTCATGATATGTGTTTATGTAGATACGCTTTATAATTTTCTAAGTTAACTTTTGATTGCCTTATGTTTTATAAATAACTTTATATATGAATTTTTTAATACTATTGTTGAGATTGCCTTGAGTGGACTTTAAAGTCCTGAAGTTGTGGTTGGTTGTGAATATAGAAGTGTGTTTAGAATTGTTTGCAGGTTTTGGGATTTTTAAAAATATAGCCGTTGTGCAGCCCAATTTTTTTAAAAAAAAGATATTCAGTTTACCTTGCATAGTTGGATTAAGGATACCATGAGTGTCCTTAGCCCGATTATACGACGATTATCATGGGCCTGATGTGGTACTAGGTCGTGACAGTAAAATATTCCACAAGCTTAAGAGTCATAAAGAGAAGCGTGCTTCTTGATTCATTTGGTCTAACAATGCCACGTACCTTGGTGATGTTATGTTTTCAAATTGAAAACTATAATTCATAATTTTGGACATAAAACATAAGAAATCCATCTATAATTATGGATGATCTATTTTATAAACTAATTAGATGGTATATAGGCTGGAAAAATATGATACAACTTCGTTGAGACTTATCGGTGAAATATTCCATGAGCCTAAGAGTCACAGCAAGAAGAACTTTCTCGATTTATGTGGTCTAACAATGCCATGTACCTTGGTGATGTTATGGTTTCAAATTAAAAAAAATATTTCAAAATTTCAAACATAAAACATAAGAAATCCACCTGTCATTATGGATGATCTATTTTAAAACTCTTGGATGGTATATAAGCTAGACATGATGTAGCTCTGTTGATGCTTATTAGTGCTATATTCCACGAGCCTAGGAGTTATGGCGAGAAGAGCCTTTCTCGATTCATGTGGTCTAACAATGCCATGTACCTTAGTGATGTTATAGTTTTTAACATGTACATGATGACTTTGTTAACATGTACATGATGACTTTGTTAACAATCTCAATTTCATTGTTTTATTAAATTAAAACTTAGTATGTCAACTTGTATTGATTTATCATTATGTTATTTAGAACTTAAATTGCATCTAATAATTTAATAATTTACTTTTAATTGTATAGCTAGATTGATAAAAGTTGGATGTCTCATAAAAAATGGTCTATTAAATATTTTAACAGAGTTAAGATTTTCATGCAATTTGTAAAAGGTAAAATGGTTGTAGAATGTTGTATTCATTGTCTATGCATAGATTGCTTAAATGTGCACATTCAAAGTCAATATGTGGTATATATAATCCAAGGTATAGATACTATACTTCATGGATTTGTCATAGCAAATGTTCTGAAGCAAGTTGTAGTAGAAATGTTGATACATGTGTTGATGGTAGTAATAATAATGATGTAGAATACTATGATATTAATGACTCTAGTGATGATTGGATTAGAGAGATGTTAAAGGATTATGGGAATTATATGTAGGCTATGAATGAAACTGGTTTGCCTATTATGGAAGATAATTTTAGGACGTTATTAAAAGTTGCTCAAGAAGAATTATATTAAGGGTTCTCGAAATTCTCACAACTATTTTTTGTCATGAAGTTATTGCATTTGAAGGTCTATAATAAATGGAGTAAAAAATCTTTTGACATGTTAATTGACTTACTCAATAACGCATTACCTGTTGGAAAAAAATTTCTCAAATCTTAATATGAAGCAAAGAAATTGTTAAGGGACCTTGGATTAGGATAGCTATCAATACATGTTTGTAAGTATGATTGTGTTATATTTTGGAAGGATAGTAAAGATCTTGAAGGATATCCTATTTGTAGTACATCAAGGTGACAAGTGGATGATTGCAAAGGGAAAAAGATATTGCATAAAATCTTGATCTACTTCCCTATTAAACCATAGCTATAAAGGCTTTTTTATATCAACAAAAATATTCATAGATATGAGGTGGCATAAAAAGAAACTCATTGATGATAACATTATATGTCATCTTGTAGACTTAGTGGCATGGAAAGATTTTGATGGAAGGTTTCCATGGTTTACAGAGGATTGTTTTAATGTTTGACTTAGTTTAGCCTTAGATGGATTTAAGCCATTCGATAATATGAGTACTTCTTACAGTATGTGACTAGTAATTATAATGCCATACTAGTTACCTCTATGGGAGTGTATAAAAGAGCCCTTTATGTTATTGTGTTTACTTATTCTAGGTCCTACGGCTCCTAGTAAGGATATCAATGTATACATACAACCACTAATTCATGACTTAAACCATCTCTGAGAGGTTGAATTAGAAACTTATGATGTTAATGAAGGTAAAACATTTATAATGCTTGTGGTTGTTTTGTGGACTATAAATGATTTTCCAGCTTATGAGAATTTGTCCGGATGGAGTACTAAAGGGTATACCATCAAACTCATTCAATGAGACTATGAAGTAAAATATGTTATATGGGACATCATTGTTACTTGGAACATGGGCATAGATTACGAATAAGCAAATTGTGTAATGGAAAAGTAAAATTGGGTAAAGCTCCTATGCACTTGTCTAGTGATGATGTGGTTTACCAACTATCACATTTGGTTGAGATTACACCTAGAAAACATCTAAGTGACAGAAAGCAAAAGAGAAGAGTTGTTGAGCTTAATTGGAATTTAAAAAAAGCATTTTTTTCAATTTGCATATTGAAAGGAATTATTATTGAGGCATAATCTTGAAGATGCATATTGAAAACAATCATTTGTGAGAATATTTTAGGAACTTTGATGGCAAATCAAAAGACACAATTAAGGCTATATTAGACTTGGAAGATATGAATATAAAAAAGATTTGCAAGAGATGATGGGTCATGCATCATTCCACATGCTTGCTACAACATGTCAAAAAAAGCGAAGCAAACTTTTGTCAATTTATTTCAGTCAAGTTTTCTCCTTGGTATGCGTCTAATATAGCTTATTGTGTCAATGATAAAGAAGGAAAAGTTTTGTGGTTGAAAAGCTATTTTTGTCATATATTTCAGCAACGATCACTTCTTATTAGAATACGTAGGTGTTTACCAAAGGATATGTCTGTAACTTTAGGAAAATTGGGTGAGATTTTTAAGCAATTATGTTACAAGAAACTGAAAGTAGAAAAGATTGAAAAATAGAAAAATAAATAGCTTTGATTATATGTATGCTTAAACTAGTATTGCTTGCATCTCTGTTTGATGTTATGGTGCATTTGGCAATTCACTTACTATAAGAGAAAAACTTTATGAACTGATTCAATTTCGATGGATGTTCCCCATTGAAAGATAATTTATATTAATTTATACTTTTTCTTAAATAATTAGTTAGTAACAATTGTTAATGTTTTATATTTTTTTTTAGGTTTCTAGGCTCTCTTAAACACTATATGCATAATAGAGCTCGACTTGAAGGGTCTATTGCATAAGCTTATATAGCAAATGAATGCTTGACATTTTGTTCGATGTACCTAAATGATGTGGAGAGAAGATTTAATAGACAAGAACATAACTTTGATTTTGATCGAGATGGTGGCTTGTTAGTTTTCTCCCAAAAAGTAAGGCCATTTGGAACAAGAAAATATGTGGAGTTAGCCAAAGACGAACTTGAAATTGGCCATTGGTATATTTTGAACAATTGTCAGGAAGTCGATTTATAAATGGAGTATGAATATTACTTCTCATTCATTATTTCATATTTAAATATAACATTCAACCTATATTTTCTAATATCTTTTTACTTTTTTAAATAGAGAGCATAAAGATGAGATTCGAAGCAAAGAGATTGTTAATGTTGAACAAAGACATAAGATAAAGTTCCCATCATAGTTTAAGACTCGAATAAGTTATTGATGGAATATTGTAAACTTATGGAAATTTGTAGTTTAGTTTAAGTTATGGATGGAATATTGTAAACTTATGGAAATTTGTAATTTAGATTAACTTCTGATAATTTTTTGTCATACATACAATACGATTACATAACCGTAAATTGTAAGAGGCAATGACAAAATATATGCTTTGGCATGTGGGCCTCATATATGTGAAAAAATATAGGTTCCATTGTTAATGGAGTTATACATCATATAAAAGATCGAAATAGTCAACCTAAAAACCAAAATTGTTGGGTTGTTGTTGACGGACAATATGATAATGATTTAATTGACTTCAATAGTGTTATTTTAGAAATAATAGAGTTGCATTACATCAAAGATAAAAATGTTGATCTATTTAAGTGCAAATGGTTTAATCTTGGTGACATAAAAGTGAATGGCAATATTACTAGCATCAATGTTAGTGACACATAGTATGATAATGACCCTTTTGTCCTTGCAAATCAAATGAAGCGATTATTCTTGTTGGACCCCAAAATTTTTTCTTTCAATTTTTATCGATTTATTTGTTTATTTATTTATTTATGATTTGTTTGATTATTTTAGAATTTATTCATTAATTTAGTGAGCATGAATAGAGATTAGAATTAGAATGGAAATGTTAGAATTAAATTAGGATTAAGTGAGGTGTTAGATTTAATAGGCTAAGTAGTTAGTAGACTCTATGTTAAAAGAAGGAAGGGTAAACTTGGAAGGGCAAAACAAAGGAGGGGAAATTTTGGAAGAACAAGACAAGAGTTGTCTTGAATTAAGAAAGAAGAAGAGAGGAGTCGTGAGAAAGGGAAGAAAAGAGAGAAAAAAATGTGAAAGAAGAGAGGAGAAGAAGAAGAATTGTGGAAGCTAGGGAAGAAGAAGAGAAATCGTGAGAGAGAAAGAAAGAAGAAGGAAAAAGAAGAGGAAATCAAGCTTGTTAAAGTAAGTTAATCATCTTTTCTTCTTGCTTTATTAAAGAAATAGGTTGTGTTGAGAATGAAAGGGTTAGAGAGAGAGTGGGTGATGTGTTGAAAGATGAAGTAGGAACCCATTTGATTCCTAGGGTTTCTAAACTAGGTATTGGGTTTTCTAACCTAGATGTACTATATGTAAGTAAGGTTTGAGCTTAATTTGTGATTATTACATTTTGTGATTATTGAAGTTTATGAATTTTATTAGAATGTTGTTTTGAATGAAATCTTTGTTATTTTAGGAAATCAACAGAATCCTACCCAAGTGTAAGAGGGAAGACAAACTTGAGTTGGATTTTTGCAAGCGAAATTAGGTGGGTAATGTGTTTATAGTCATTGTGTGATTAGGCAAATTCTTGCCTATGTGTGTGTATGCTTAGATTGCTTGAATTTGAATAATTGCGAATGTTTGAAAATGCATGATGAATTATGCCGATGTTATACCTTGAAAAGGTGATGACATTTTTGTATTAAATGAAAAGAAGAAAAAACATGAAACTATGAGCATATGATAATACGAATATGCACTTTTGTCTGGGCAAGAGTGGAACCATTCTGTTCGTCACATGCACGTTGATAAGAGCCTTCTTTAGATTGCCCGCTTATGGCATATGAGCTCCAAAAATGGACTCATTCTATTTATGGTGTAAACTTTGGTTTCTCCATTTTGTTTCCATGGAACCCTTGAGCCATTTGTTTGTGCATTGCTTCTTGAATTGTCAAGTATGATGCATTTGAGTGTTATGTTTAATGGCTAAAGTCTAGGTTATGCATTGTGAGTTTTGAGCTAAATTGATTAATGCTTGAATTGCTAGAATAGATAAAGAATGCTTGAATTGCTGGATATATATATACATATGCTTAAATTTGTGGTCAATTGCCGATGGCTATAAATATATTAGCCACTGAGTTGTGTAGCTCACCCTACTATTCCCCCTCTGGTGTAGAACGAGATGGTTAGCAATCCTTGCAAGGTATCAGAAACTCCAAGATAGTTAGAGACTTTTGTACTAAGTTAGTGAACATTTTGGATAGCTTTATAAGCATATCAATATTGAGCATCTTTTGGTATTTTGTTTTAAGTTAGTGATGTGTATGTTGATTTGTAATGAAAGCTTGTATAAACTCTGTTTGGATTCGTTAATGAAATATGATTGTGTTTTGCTTGTGATTCTCAAAATTGGTATATTATATTTCAATCCTTTCATAAGGGAAAATGTATTAATTTGGGCTGAATTAGGCAAAGTTGTCTCTTGGAAGTTGTAGATTATCCTCTTAGCTTTCCAATGGTATGAAGTATGAAATTTCTAGACATCAGAGTTAGGAGATATGATCATTATAAGTGCTGATGTTGTATAGGATCTATATACAGAACAACTATAGTAATGATGAGAATTTATTGTATGTGATGAATCATTTGAGTTGAGATTTGGGAGTTTAATGCAATCAAATTGGTAACTGAATGTTTAAGGAGTGAATTGCATTAGAAGAAGTGTATTTGGGAAGATTATGAGTGAAAGCGATGATAGAATAGATGTAGGAACCATTAGAGATGCTTTGGAGGGAGTTTTGTATCACCAATGTCCAGGATTGGCTCATCTGGCATCTCGACTCAATTTCGCCGAGAGGAAGACTTGCCGTTGATTGTTCGTGGAACTTTGCTCTTAGAACAAACTGCTACCCCCTACATCCGTATCAGATGACTTTTTCTCTTTAATTTTGTCAATATTTGTACTTAGCCTGAATCTGTGGAGGTTTTCTTGCCGGATTCTTTCCTTCACAGCGTCATAGTGAACCGTGCACTAGGATACCGATCCCATTACTCGCTATTAATAAAATGGTTTTATTTCGGCTAAAAAAAATAGACTTTAGATTTGTTAAATGGACCTTCTCAGGTTTAAAAATGCTCCTAGCCTAGTCCATGTCCTTTAAACGGACATTAGGTCTGTTAAACAAACCTTTACGGGTCTGGAAAATGCTCTAGACCCTAAGAATGTCCGTTAGGTACATGTGTGTGTCTGTTTAATAGACATACAATGTACACCTTTGGAAATTTATGATTTTGACCCTATAGATGGAAAAATCTCTCTTCGAATCTTCATGAAAGTTTTAGATATCGAATTCCTTTTCGATACCGTTCCAAAATGACCTTAATTCGATGTCTATAGTGAAAGTTATGCCAATTGTCCTAAGATAGGTTCAATATGATTGAGAACATAATCATGTTTGATTCCTTTGGCCATAACTTCATCATCTGATTTCCAAATGAAGTGATTCTTGAACTAATAGATTCCTAACACATTTTTCTATCTATCCATAAAAATCGGTATCCATAGGTGTTGATTTGAAAAAGATTGATAGAGAGAAAGTGAGGGCGTCGATTGGAAGAGCTTGAATTGATTGTTTTACTGAACATACTTCAGTATTTTAATCATAACTTGATATGTAGAGCTCCGAATGAGATGATCATTCTTTCAAAATAAACTAGAGACATGGAGCTACATTTATTCTAAAGAAACCAAGTGGTTATTTTGGTGTTTTACTAATGTGGGATCGCCCTTTATGGTTTGAGATGTTGTGAGAATGAGGATGAACTGATGATAGCTAAAGAGATTACATAGAAATAACCTTATAGGTTAATATGCTCACGTCTTATGATGTTTTGGATAGTTGGGCTCTGGGAACAGTTTCCAACAATTCTACTTTAATGACACTGTGTTGTCAAAAGTTGTACAAAAGTTTCAACATTAAAATCTATTTAATTTTTGTGAAAGGAAAAATGGTCTAATGAGTGAAGATGGTGATGAAGTATATTAAGAGATTGAGTTAGAGTTGAATAATGGAGCCTTACAGATAGAAGATGCAGATATATCATCATTTTATAGGCTAGATGTTGATCCCAATATACTAGAAGAAAACAAAGTACAAGTCAATCTTATTGTAGAAAGAGATGAAGACTATATTAAGGATGAATTATATAACGATGGCCATACTTTGGCTGAATATAATAATGATGAAGAATCAAATCATAATGCAATTAATGATCACGATTTTTAAGATCAACAATGAATCATATGCATTGTTGATGTTTGACTATTTTAATGAGGATTGTTGATGATTGAGTTATATTAATGAGTATTATTGATGTTTGAGTTATGTTAATATAGATTGTTGATGATTGAGTTATGTCAATGCAAATTGTCGATGTTTGAGTTACAGATATCCAAAATAATGACACCTGGTAGAAATAAAGGGAAGAAGGTGACAGGTATCGAAAATTGTTCCTACCTAACATCAATTATATCAATTAGTTCCTAACCAATAACAAAAATTAGCCTCATCCACCATTGAAACAAGTCAGCAACATCCTCATTCTACCTCAACTAGTACATAGGGATTTGCAAGTTTGTTATTCATTAACACCTACAAATAAACTTAAGCTTAAATATATATTTACCTGTTTAATGCATATTTTCTTATCATTATTCAATTGTTATCAAGTTCTAAAATCAACAATAGGAAAAAAAGGTAGAGGTATAACTAGGGCTTGTGAGTTGCAACGAATAAACGTTGCAATGAATAATAAGTTGTTAGTACATATTGATACTTCGTAAGGTCTTCCTTTAAACAAGATTCAATTATCAAAATTGTCTAGTGAGTTGGGGATAATATCCAAAACATAATTAACTTGCCTAAAGAATACTAAGGACTTGAAGTAAGACAACTTGCTCGAGAATGCTTTAGATAAAGTTTAAACAAAATTTTAATTTATTTAACTATATGCAATATTGTTTCACTTATTTAAAGATTAATTATACTTTTACTTATAGTTCACAGATGAAATTGAATATCGTCGATATCGACAATCTTGATGTTTCAAATTGTGTCACTTGATTATTGAAACAAAGGGCCAGGAATCATCATTATAGGATGGATCAATATAACAAAACTTTTCCTTTTGATGCAGAGCCAAGGAAACATGTTCCAGAATGGAATTCCCTGGAAAATTGAAACAATTTGTGTGATTATTGGGCCTCTCCCAATGTTCAAGTTTGTTTACTTTCCTTTTACATTTGCTTCCATTAATTTTGTTAGATGATTTAATGTCTATCCTTTTTTTCTGTATTCAAGAAAAATGTGAGAAGGTTGAGGTGAACAGAGGAAAAATGAAAAATCCTTACAACCAAAGCTCCAAATCATTTGTTGTCCTATGAAATGAATATATAAGATCTTTGTTTACAAGTTATAATTATATCAATAAACACTATATTATTTATTATGCATTGTTTTTTTCTTCCATAAAATAGAGTGAGAAGGAGCTACATAGACAAGAGTATAATAGGATCACACTCTACAATTTCACTCACTATAAGGAAGGTCAAGGGTGGATATCTGAAGAAGCACAAAATAACTATGGAAGTATAAAAAATTGTTTAAATTCTAAATTTATTTATTTATTCAGTACTAACTACATATATTTGCATTGAATATTGTTTATAAAAATATTTTAGGATAACAAGCAATAGTTGCTGCAAACATCAATGTCTAAAGTTATGTTTGGTTGAGGGTTTATTGATATAATATAATGGAATGGAATATAATATCATTCCATCATTTGGGACGAGGGTTTATGATAGAATAGGATGGAAAATGAGGGTTTCATATTATATCCCATTCCATCATAAATAGTAACAGTGAAAAACCTCCAGTTTGGGAGGTTTAAGATGGAATGTAAAATGATAAATAACTTTATACTATATTATATTATAAACCCTTCATCCAAACAACATTTAACTATAATACATTATGAACCTTTCCATTCCTCCCAAACAACAATTTTCTAATATTACATCCATTTACATTATATTCCATTATAAACTATTCCATTCCATTATATTCCATTAAAAAACTTACGTCCAACCAAACATAGCCTAAAAGAAATGAGGCAAATGTAGAGGACATTTGCAACATGGTGCTTGGTACACAATCCGAATATATAAAAGGTCTTGGGTTTGACCCTAAGCTAACTTTTTCATTCTCATCAAGATCAACATATGTCCAACGTCTTGAAAAGGAAAACAAGATGCTTAAGGTTGATTTACAACATACTTGAAAAAAGTTGGCCAAGCATGATAAGTACCTCAAAAAATACTTGACGTAGGTTTTGAAAGCAGTTATGAAGAAAACAACGCTAAGTTATTTGTATTATATCTCATAAACTAATCTCTATATTTTTTATTTTGTATATAAGTATTTATGAAGTTTTAATTAAAATCTTGTACACAATCAAATTTAATGATATTTTGTTTTTTATAAACAATATTTTGGATTATCAATTATTTTTGTATAATCAATTAACAAAAAATCTAAATATTATATAAAATAATATGGATTAAAATTTTCATAAATAATTATAATTAACATGGTATAAAATTTAGTTAAAATGAATATTAAAATTTTGACTTCATTTTACAAAACGTAGCTAGAAACATTTTGCTATGTTTTAAAAAATGTAGCTAAAACTTTTTAGAAACAATTTTTAGAGATGTAGCTAAAAACATTTGATTACGTTTACGAAAGCATAGATAAAAACAAAATGTAGCTAATAATCTTTAGCAACGTAGCTAATAATCTTTAGCAACAAAAACTAAGCATAGCCAAAATTTATTGGCGATGATTTCTAAAAATGTCGCTTATAGTTTTTCGCTACAAAAATAAAGCATATGTAAAAATTATTAATAACGGTTAGGGAAAAATGTCGCCTATAATTTTGAGCTACAGGGATTTGTAGACATTTTTTACGATGAATATATATCATTGGTAATTACTATTAGTGACAATTTTGGGAGTTTTAACAACGAATTTTTCTTAGCCAGATGTTGTTTTTGTTATAGTAAGAGGTATAATGTCAGTATGTCTATAACGAAATTGTGGTTTTGGTCATTTTGAAGTTGTGTGATGCTTATTTAAAAGTTGTGTATCTATGTTCTTATGTACAACTAGTGTTTATATTAATAAATTTAAGAGAAATATAGGTATACAAGACACAAGTAGTATAGCCAAAAGAAATTACATATATGAGATAGATAGATTCACTCTTGTAAGACAACTCTTAGACCAGTTAATAGGTAACAAATAGTAAGGGATGGTGTTTTGAAACTCTTATAAGTTATATGAATTTCTTCATATTAATAAACTCAGCAAAGGGATACAAGTTTTGTAAGATTGTAAGATTAAAGCTTGGCCAATGGCAAGAAGTAATTAAGGATCTTCAAGTGGCATCAAATTTAGATTATGATGAAAAAATAAGTGTTGTACTAAAAAATATCTCCATCTCTCATTTGCCTTCCTTTGCTCAAAAGTAGTCTTATTTGTTGCTTACAACTCTTAGTTATTCTAATGAACAAATGGGTTTTTATATCCTTTTCTATAATTATACACCTTTTGAAATCAACTAGTAACTCTTTCTACCATTTGGTATATTATTAATAAATGCTATACTATTAAAGTAGTTGAGAAGCCTAAACTTACCACTTTATATTTAAGGATTCAATCCCATGTTTACAGTTTTTGAAATTCTTGTTAACTATCTTCCATCATTTTCTCAACTTCCACATTCAACTTAAATAACTTCCTAACTTCTAGTCCATTCCCCTATAATTTAGCTAACTATTCTCTTACACTATTCCTCAACTTCCACATTCAGCTTAAGTATGCCTTCTATTGTGTAAAACTCTTGAATCCTATACTTCTCAACTGATTCCATATGCTTGGATTCTCTAGCCAAATAACTTTTAAGACTTTTAATATTTGGACCTCTTTCACTTTTAGGCCAAATAGGCTATATTTTTTTAAATTATCAATAATTTCCCTTGTGTATGTTTGGTTAAGCAAACCAAACATATGATATAAAATTATCCTGATTTCCTAACTGGATTTTGAATTCCAATTTAATTATTAAACAATATTTTACATATATGAAATGTCAGATCCAAAGATCATATTGAGATCTTTCAAATTTGAAATCCTTACTTCCCTATTCGTTAAAAAAGATAATAAATCTCTTTAAATTATGGCCTTTTACCATTCCTTTAGGGTTTGACCATTTCTATACTATAAAAATTCATCATTACTTGTTCACTTTTCATCTTAGCTTTCAAATAGTCTTTTACTCTTTTTTGACTTTCACACTTTTTCGTCTTTAACAGATTCTGCTAAGTTAAACACCACAGACGCATGTGTCTAATTTTAGCATTTTAAAAAATATTAACATTTTTTGTAGGCTCCATTTCGTATAAGCCCCTTCCACCTTCTATAAGAATCAATCAAAAAAATCTTACACTTTAATTTTCCTTATAACCTATTAATTATATTATTCAAACTCTTGTTTTTAGCATTGGTGAAGGCTATCCTTACTTTAACCATAGATATGATTTTCCTCTTCCTATTAGGACTTCCCTACTTATAGATCCTTATTTAGGAGACACAAGTAAGTCATTTTTTTTTTCTAGAATTTGCTTTGTTTTAGGATCCCAAATCCTTAGATTCTTTACCTTGGAATGTAGGCTAATGGGCTGAATAAGTAGACATATTATACTCATGTATTAGTCAATGGGGATGAAATTCAGTACTTTAACTTGGAACAATTGTAAACTTCTCTGCTCTTGTTAACTTCTTACTATTTTCGAATGGGACTTTGAACTTTGATTTATGAATTTTAATATAAAGTTATTTTGTTTCAAGAATTCACTATCATTCTTTAATATACTTTTTTTAAAAAGTAGGCATATGAGGTTTTAAATACTTTCCATTAATAAAATTCCTATGTGATTCTTCTTCCAAAATATATAACCAATAGGCATTTCCATTTAAAACTCTATGAATTTTAAACATTCCTTTTTAATTTGGCAATCCTTTACCCCATTCTCTATCTTTTTTCCCAGCGGTAAGATCAATTTCCATACTAGTTCCCCTTCATAGAATTCTTGTTTGCGAATTCTTTTACCATAGAATTTTACCATTTTTTCTTTTCGAATAATTGTATTATTCTCAGTCTAAAGTCACATTTTCTCTAAATTCTCTAACTCTATACTTTAATTGTTGGATCAGAAAAATAAAGTAGCCATGCTTTGGACAAAATGGTAGATTTCAAAACTTTTTAAAAATCAAAATTAAAGTGGAAGCAATATAACAAAATCAGCATTTGCATACTAACAAGATAGAAATTTTTACCGACTCCTTCGCGACGGCTTTAACTCCTCGCTATGCTATCTTATCCTCGGTAATGTATCCTCTCCTAGGTGATGTATTATCTTCTCGTTATTGTTTCTTTTTCTCGATATTGTATCCTCGACCAATCCAATCTACACTTGTTCTTTTTGGAAAAATTTGGTTAATAAGATCCTTTGGTGAGAAAGGAGAATAAACACTTGAAGATATTTTTCCTTAGAAGAATGAAGCCAAAGATGAGACACCTCTCATGCAATTTTCGACTATACCATGCAAGATAGGGCAGAGAGTAAAAAATGCAAGAACACCTCTCTTACACCTTGTGAATTTTGGTTATGCATGGAAAAAGAAAAGAGAAGAGAATCTAATACATCACTTGATTATTTAATCAAACATAAAGAAGCCATTAAATGATACTCTTCTCATTTGTTTTGAGATGGCTCTATGAAAAGACCAATAAACTAAAATGACACGTCAATTTTGGTTTTAGTGATGAAAGAAGGAAGATCAACCATAAAATACACCTCTTTAATCTTTAATCAAAAAAATGCTAAAAGGTTACATTACAAGCCATCATTAAAAGACAACCATCAAACCATTTAATAGTCAGATCATTACTTCATTTAAAGATGACAAAGCATGACAAATACCATCTTTATTTAGCAATTCAATGCTAAATGTGCAACTACACATTCAGCCCTAATAAAACCAAAATTGCACCTTCCATTTCTTTAATAATTTTGTTTTAATTTAATTAATCAAATTAAACTAAAGTCTAGCCCATTTCTAAATGTTTATTTGGGCTTCTAATTAACCATTTATTAGTGCAAGCGCCTAACATTCAATCATGGGCTTTAAAAACTCTATTTATATTTCTTACTTTGCTTGATAACCTTCCTTCGAGCCAACTGGGGAATCTTATTGGACTTAGATAATTCAAGTTCCAATAAGCCCAGAATTAATTTAATCTCATTAAAATTAATTCCAGCTTATTAACTAAATGTCATTCCACTGAATTACTAAATATTATAAGAAGACATGCTTCAGATAAGATGTCCAATTGCAAACTCTAATATGAACCATATTATAGTCATCTGCACAATAAAGGGTAGAATTACCGTTTTACCCTTATGTTGGTTTTTCCTTCTAGATCTCCCGTTTTACTCTATATGGTGATTAACACACAAGATCTCATCTTGGTGTTAAGACTTGATGGGTAGGTATTTCATCAAACTCCTGGTGCCAATTTAATCACTTATCTCCATAAAATATCTAGAAGTAATGATATCGCTATAAACTCTTTATTTGAGTGAATGTTCCCGGATACATGTTTCAATTAATAATTCCAACATGTAGACACTAGATTACTCTGTAAAAACCCATTTTAATCATATCAAGAATTATAATGAAGCACATATGAGTTCACCACTCATCAAGATTGTGGTTCATAATAAACAAATACTAAAATGTATGTTTTAAGACTAAAATAACGGCCTACTTTATTCTTAAAAAATACTTGACTCCTTATTCATTTAATAGTGTCATTATTGATAGTCGACTACTATCATGATATAAAACTCATCATTCCCTTAAAGTAAACTCATTTTGTTGGACCCCGTTTCCGGAATCTAACTCAAACCAAAACCATAACACTTACTAACCTGCTTTGATACCGCAAATACCGGGCCCCATTTTCGGAACCTAACCTCGGTATAAAATACCATCATACTAAAGCGTGGTTCGCTGAAATCTTTTCATGCTTTGTTACCAAACATGATGAGCCCCGATCTCGGAGTCCGGCCATAGACCCGTAAGCGTGGCGTGATCCAAGAAATCGTGAATCTTAGGTCTCATACCATTTCTATGTTCCTTCCAAATATTCATATCAGATCGATAACTTCCTCAGTATATCGAATTTCACTCAAACTGACCCCTATTCGCAAAATGCTTACATCCACTCATCAACAGCCATACGTAATACATTTTCGTCAAAGAATAAAATTTACAAGTTCTCATGGCAAACCAAGCCACAATACAATATCAATATCGAAGTCCGAATATACAAAATATACCGATTCCAAAATTTCCAATACCAATTTAACTTAGAACAATACAATAAGCACACATATAAATCGAAACCTTCACTTCCCTTCACCCGATCTTCTTCTCATCACCTGTGGATGGGAATGAAGGGGGGTGAGCTTATAGCTCGTGGGTAACAGGTTTATAACGAAGAACAAGCAAAACTGTTGAAAAAGTTCATTTGTTGTACAAAAATCATAATAAGTTCATAAAACGCTTTGCTCCCAAATTCTCAGTCAAATCCGAAATTCTGAGTTCAAACTCGTAGTTGAAAAGTATAATTTCATAGTGAAAATGTTATCACATACACACAACATATTCATTCAATCATCAATACAATTGCTCAATTTATGCACATACTTGACAATTCATAGATGCAGTTGCACAAATCATTATGCATCAAACCTATCAAATCAATATGCAATGCACATCACAATGGCTCGAGGGTTCCATGGAAACAAAAGGGAGAAACCGAAGTTTACACCCTGAACG
>JANPWT010000247.1:37755167-37769587 GCA_024678245.1 Erythroxylum densum | reverse complement strand
TATATGTATATTACTTACAAAAGAATCTCGGTACCTTATGACTAGATATATAATGTTCATGTAAATAAAACCAAAATCTTTTATTTTATTAATAATAAATATTTTCATTACAAAAGTAACTGGTAGAAATTAAGTTATAAGTAAATACATTTGCTTTCCAGGGCATTATATTTACATAACTCCAACATTCGCTTCTAAATACTTGATGTTCCCTAAGAAGGACATCATCATGTCTATATTTCAAGGCAAATGGGCTAACTCTTGTGTCAGTAGACTTAGAGGTATGATGCACCCGTAAGGTTTCAAATATAATTTTGTGCCATTCTCTTAGAATATCTTCTAACATGTTCTCTGGAATTTCATTAATTATTTTGTTAGACTCTTTGATTTAATCATTAGCTCGAGCATAATATGGATTCGATTTCAATAATTTTATCCTATAATATTTAGTGAAATCTTTCACTCCCTAGCCTATAAATAGTTTTTTTTGATCGCTTGCAATTGATTGAGGAATTCCAAACGTAGGAATAATTTTTTATTTGATGAATTTGACTATATCTATTTGATCAAATTTTTTCAAAGATTGTGCCACCTCTTATTTAGTAAAGTATTATGTAGCTTATAAAATAAAACTATGGTCTTTTGAGGATGATGTATATATATCTTCCTAATAAGATCAATGGCCTATCCTCTTAATGGCCCATATTTTAACTATATAATGTAACTTGGAAGTAGGAATTCTTCAAATTCTTACATAATTCTGACACTGTTTACATCCCATGGCATATGATACGCAATCTTTTAGGATAGTCAACTAATAATATCCATGTTGACTATAAGCCACCTTATTTTTATTCTAGATTAATAAGCTCCACATACCCCTTTTTTAACCTACCACATCACTGTTAATGGTTCGAGCATGCAAAGGTATCTTTGGCGAAATAAAATTCCTTCAATTAACATAATATTGAGTGCTCGTTACTTAAGTTTGAGCAACACTTTCTTGCTAGTGTTTTCTAGAAATTATTTAATTTCCAAACTCCACTTATGGGCAACTTCTTTATTAATATTATGAACATCTAGTGAAATTCCTCTTTTATAAATAAATAAGTGAGACTTTCTTTGTACCATAATACACTTATAAATTAAGTCTTCAGGCGTTTTCAATTTAGATGTTATTTATGAAAGTTCATTTGCCTCCCAATTTTCAACTTTTGGAATATGTTGAAATTCTATATTATCAAAATTTTCCAATAATTAGACAAAGGCAATGTAGTAAGATGATAAAGCTACACTTATGCACTTATATTCCCCTGCCACTTAAAGTAATGCTAGTTATGAATTTCCCTTAATTTGATTTTTTTATCCTTCATATTTTACTTTACTATTAGTATAAGGCAAGTTTATTTTAAGGGAGAGAAGAGTTTTGGTTCCATTTGGTGCAATTATGACAATTATGAAATTAACAGATATCTTTGTACTAGACCCATCGAATTTTAATTCTTATGGCTTTTTCTCATAATTGAGAATTAAGGATCCCTCATCCTCTTATATCTTGATTGAAGGATGGCTTATTAAAAAGTCAGCTAATGCTTAACCTTTTACAGACTTATAAGGATAATATATCAAGTCAAAGTCTATAAGAGTCATAAATGACTTCCCAATATTTTTTGAGAAGATTAACTTATTTAATATCTATTTCATTAAATTAGCCTATTAAACCATAAAAATTTTATTTTACAACAAGTAATGCCTCAATTTTAAACAAGCGAAATACAATGCAAAGCATAATTTTATTATGGCAAGTATTTCTTTTATATTGGAATAAGAATTTTGCTTAGATAATTAATAGCTTATTCATGACTAGCCTCTTGCTCTAGGCCAACATGCGTCCAATCGATTCTTCTGCTACATAGATATATAACTTTAATGAAATTCCTTTTCTAGAGGAACTAACATCAAGGGTTTGGTTAAAAATTCCTTGATACTGTCGAAAGCCATCTGGTATCTTTCATCCTGGTGAAATTCTTCTGAATTATTCAATTTTAATAAGTCTTAGAATTCTTTTGTTTTTCCTACTAGATTAGCAATGAATCTTCTCATGTAATTCACTTGGCCTAAAAATCTCTTAAGCTCCTTCTTATTTTAACATGGTTTTGCTTTGAGAATGACTTTTGCTTTATTCTTATCGAATTGAATTCCTCTATTGTGAATTAAAACCCGTAAGAATTTCCTTCCTCTTACTCTGAAAACACACTTTAAGGGATTTAACTTTAATTTATGCATTCTTATCCTATGAAAAGCTTCACGTAAATCCTCGATATGATCTATATTCTCTTTTGAATTTAAGATAATAAAATCTTTGTAAACTTCCAAAGTACATCCTATGAACTCGTGAAAAATGACATTTATAGCTTTCTAATATATAGCATTTGCATTCTTTAGCCTAAAAGTCATTACAAACCACTCAAATTTCACAATTAATCATAGACATATAAAATATATTTTAAAAATGTTCTACTCAATCCTAACATCTCAATATAGTCCTAAGCAAAATAGTCTTTGAATTTTTTCTAAAGTTCCACTAGCTCCAACTTTATCTTTGATTCCAAGTCTTTATTAATAATTACCCAAATTCGCTTCTTCTGATGATTCTTGATTTTGTCCTTCATAATCATCAAACTTTTGAAGTAAATTTAAACTCTTATATACCATCATTAATCACTTTTGGCTCCTTATCTACTTTAAAAATCAATTTTGCGTTATCATATCCATTTATGTCTTCCAAATTCCCCAAAATATATTGTATTTGATATTTGTTTTCTGTGGTTGTAACTACTTGCCATTCTTTCACTCATTAGGCTCCTCTATAATTGGAACCTTCATTAAACTAGGAACAAGCATGATGATTGTTGTTTTTATAAATATTTCAACATCTATGTTTATCTTTCCTCGACCTTCCTAATACCAAGATGACTTCTAAATTTACACTGACTTTATATGAACCTTGTAGAATTTTGCCTCTATCGCGTCAACTTTAGTACAGAATGGTTGTGAATTAACCCATATGGTTTCTACTTTATCTCCTTTCCATAAAATTAAAAGCTAATGAAGACATGATAGAATGTAATAATTGGAGTGGATCTGATCTTGCCCCAATAAGACTTGGTAGCTAGCATTGGTGTCAATAATAAAGAATGTAATTAACGAAGACTTCTTTCCTAATGTAATATTTATGGGGAGAATTTCCCATGCTCTAGTAGTTTGAAGGTTGAATGCAGCAAACTATACTTAGTTGCGATGAAGTCAGCATTATCTATTCCTAAAGCCATTATGATTTTAATGGCATAATGTTTATGTTTATTGTCGTCCATTATCTAGTAAAACTCTTGAAGTTAGTCTTCCATAGACATGAATTTTAACATACAAAGATCCTATATATTGTGTCATAACCTTAGCTGGATTTTATAAAACCACCTTCTCGAGAATTCCTGGTCTTATTTCTAGTATTTGCCCTCTTTACACTAGATTTGCCAATTGACACTAGAAGCTTTATGGATGAAATAGTATATGAAACTTGAATAAGAATTTCCCCAATTGTAACAAACTCATTAGAATTATCTTCTTGGCTCTATGAGAGAGCTAATTTCCTATGAAATATGGGATTCACTTATTTGTTATCTTACTTTTTACTGATTTCTACTTTTCTATTTTTTTCCACTGGGGTCTATGATACTTTCTTCATAGAAAATAGGATTTACATAAAATGATTTTCTTGAATAATTTCCTAACTTCTAGTCCAGTCCCCTATATTTTATCTAGTTGTCCTCCTGACACATATCAATTATATATTAACTGTTTGGAATTCTTAGATCTTGGACTTATCAACTGACTCTCATATACATGAATTCTTTGCCTAGAGAAATTTGAGGACTTCTAGTCTTTACACCTCTTTTACTTTTGGGTCAAATGGACTAAATTACTTTAGAATATTAATAAATAGTGATAATGCAGGCCACTTGTTTAATATCCTTTTCTTCTTATTGTAATTTGTATCTAATGAAAATTGCAACTCATCTAGTCAGAAAAACACTTCATTGAGTGAAGTGTTTAGAATGGTGACAAGTAAGGAATTGACAAGTGTTGTTTATAACTCCAGAGAAATATATGTTGTAATTCATGGCAACCTTGAACGTGGATGAAGCCATAAGTTTGTTGACATTATAATGGAAATTTTTGACCAAATTAGTAGCATCCTTTAGGTTTGTATCAATACAGAAATAACTTAGTGTGGCTAGTGCTAATTTATGGCTAATCTTGCTAATGTTATAATGATTTGCAATGGCATAATCCTTATTAGAAGCCTATGGCAGAAGGTAGATGTTCTAACTATCTTACTCTTGAATTGTTTGTACCTATAGAAAAGCTTGTGAAACATATGATTCAGTTGGATTTAGCCCTGGAACAAAATTCTCCTTTTGGCTTGTGGATCGACACTAAGTTTCTTTGTCGTAAATCATTTCTGTAAAACCAAAAAGATATAGTTCACAAATTATGAATGGTTGCAGTCGCTATAAACTTTATGATAAAAATGAAAACAAAAACAATCAAAAATGAAATAACAAATCAACATTCGAGATTTGGTAACCCAGTTCAACACACTTTGCTTACATCTGTAGGGCCTTACCCATCTTAATACTTTCACTAACGATAATAGTTTTTACATAAGGTTCTACTGAACTGACATCACTTAACCCTTGACACTATCCCTTGTCCTCATAACTCATGAAAGTATTTCATACCCAATAGTATAATCGTCTCATACTAATCTCAACAAAGAATTTTCACAATAGTGTTTAATAATAAAGATGATATCTGAATAACTCAAGTGATTAAATTAATAAAGATATAAACAAAGAAAAACGCTTGAGATAAAAACACTCCTTTAAATATATAGCTTTATCAGCCGAAAGTGTGGGAAGTGGTAGAACTATATCTATCCTGAACTATTGAGAAGAATCACAATCAGTCCACGTACAACAGTATCAAAATAACATCAATCAAACAAAAATTTCATCAATGAAACGTCACCAAAAATACAGTAGCAACAACACACATCTCTTAAATATTTTTCAATCAAAAATCAATATCAAGACAACCCTGAAAATCATGCAACATTACAGAAAATGCAGCTATCTAGGATGAATATAATCGTCAAAAATCAGCTGCCAAAGGTAGCTCAATAATCCCAAAAATATAGTTGCAAAAATCATGAACACTTCTAGAGTTTTTGCACACCACTACACCAAAAAGACAGCTACAAAGTCACTCACAATAGCCACTAACCTAACACTGGATAACTACCAAACCAACTGCAAAAAGTCACACAATCAAGCTAAAAACACAGCCCCAAAATCATGTGAATATCACGAAAAAACAGCTGCTAAAATTGCCCTCAATAGTCTTTCAAGAATAGGAAAGAACAGAGATAGATTTAGAAATTTTTTTGAGTGGAGGTAAAATTTTAATGGGGTAAAATTTTATTTTTATTGAGGGAAAAATTTTGATGAGAGGAAAATTTTATTTTTTATGGAATTAAAACTTAAAATAATAATTTTTTATATGAAATTTTTTGAAGGTATTGGGGGCAAGTGCCCCCACTTGCCTCCATTATGGATCCATCCATGGAAAAAGAACATAGTTGGCTATCAACAATTATGCAACCCAATTTAGTATGCAAGAGCAAAGGAAAACGTAACAGTTGCACTCCCACACACCATTAGCCAAATCACGTTAAACCCACATTAGAAAAATAACTGCTTAGACTTCCTAAAAAAACGACAACTCTAGTAAAAATGTAGCATAAAAACCTTCAGCCAAGGTTGACGTGATCAGCCAAGAAGTTTGCAACAAATGGACTTCTATCTCAACTCAATCAGCTCAAAAACATCTTCAACAATTCACTTAGTTACATGTTGTTGTCATAATCAAGTTAAAATTCTAGAAGATCATCCTTATCTCACAATAGGATATACATACTAAACATCATATTAATTAGGATTTTAAATTTCTCAAACTTGTCTTGAAAGAGTTTCACATAAACACAACCAGATCCAATTATCAAATAATGTCCAAAATTAAATAATAAGATATAATCACCTATATCTTAACAATTTCAAATATTTCAGTAATCATTATTATGTTGGCTTGGATGTCATAGTGCTAATTATCGGTGAAAGAGGAAAAAACAGTGGTAATTTGTATACCTATTAGGAGTTAACTTAATTTAATGATGGAGGTGAGTGAATAATCTCACCATAGTAGTTACGAATTTCATGGACATTGTACCCTTTCAGCAAGATGATTGAATAGTCTGCCCCCATAGTACTTATGAATTTCATGGACATTGTATCCTTTAAGCACCAAGTTTTAGATTTAATATTCATGGATTAGATGTACCTACCTTAGGTAAAAATGCATGCCATGATTGTGAAGTCCAGTAATGGTTGCACAATGAATAACTAGACACAACACAGTACTTGGCTTGCGAATTCCATCATGTTTTATGATGTTTGATGATTGTTTTTATGCATAGCCGGTGATGGTTTTCTTACAGTGATGAAGAATCCAGGCAATCCTGCTAAGCACCAGGCGAATCCCAAGTTAGCTTCTGTACTTGCAAAAATGATGAACAAATTCGCTGGATCGAAATGAACCAGTCTCAGGAAGCATCCTTACGATCGGTTGAAATTTTTGTGCGGTATTAAAAGGTTTTCATTTCATCTATGGCTTTTCAGTAAATGTATTTCCTCTCATATAATCCGTGAATAGCTTCGTTTTATAAATGAAACTAACTTTAGGGTCTTTTAAGGAGAAGCCTGTTTCTAGCGTTCCAAATGGGTAGAGAATCTGGAAAGCTATATACTTGGCATAGAGGATTTGGAATATTCATGCTTGTGCACCATCATTTTATGGTGTTCAATAATGCCTTTAGTTATCTGGTGCTCATTTTTTCCAAGTTAAAGATGCCAACTGCCCAGTATAACCCCTGAAGAATTATTATACGACGCATTTACGCTTTGTACATTACATAAGCTTAAAGGATTTACACCTGTTCCATTGGCCCCGTCTCTAAAGTGCCAAACACAAACATTTAGTTAGTGTGATGAGTAATATCCAGGAACACGCATCCAAAGATTGTTGCTACGAACAGTAGAAAAATACCATAATTTACGTTAAGTTTTAGTTCAACGTAACCAAGCTTTTTGTGCAGTTTGTACTTATAGGAACTAGTCTTTTGTATCTGTGAAATGTTTCTGCCTCTACTAACTTCTTTTCTTAACTAGTAAAATTGTAAACAGTCAAACATCATTATTTCTTGTCCTCATATTCACACCCATTCATTCATTGCTTCAAGTCCTTTAATTAGGGCCCTCAGATCTTCTGGTCAGGTACTCTGTACTTGTCCTATGTCAGAAGATCTGAGTCATCCATTTAAGTGGAATGGATGACTCAGATCCTCTGACACAGACTAGGTACAGAGTACCTGAGTCAGAGAATCTGATCTCTTAATTTGGTGAAATTTTAGTTTATTTAATTAATAAAAATGACGTCTGACCCGCAACTGACATACCCCTTTTGCGTTGGATGGGCTACTTGGGGAACAATATTCATGACCCTGTTGGCTCCGTAACATTCAAGACCCTGAACCTCCCGCACAGCTGCAGTCGACCAAACCCCAAGCATCTTGTGTAATTAATACAGACGAGAAAGTTTCAACAGCAAGACACAGAGAGCAATTCAAGCAATTATATGTCCTTCATTCCTCACCAAGCTTGTCTTTCAATGTTACTTCATTAAAATTCAAACTGAGTTTCCACCATTTCTACACCAACCAACCGCATTATGTTATGAACTCAAGACTTCCTTTTTTCATTTTTAATGTCCTTTTGGATTTACATGCTCTACTGATCCACATAACAAAGAAAAATCCATTCCCCTTTGTACTCGGTCATTACAGTGCTGATTATTGCTTTGATTACTTGGACCGGCTTAGTGCATAATTATCTAGTCTCTCACATACTAATGAGTGCCTATACCTTGGTCAGTGGGGCGACTAAGCAGATGTGCGACTGCTTTTATATGCTTATTATATTAGGAATAAAAGTTTCAACACCAACTAACTTTAACTCATTTCTTTGTTATAATTTTTTGATAACCAGAAAAAGTCGATCGTGTCTTCCTTTTCTTTTTCCTCCTTTCTCCATCGCGAACTAACCTAAACGTTATCTAAGTTGGGATTCTCAAAAGAGACTAGTAGTGACGATCCTTTTCAAAAGGTTTTCCTTTTTCTTTGCATATTTCTTACTCTTTGGTGCTGATATTCGTCATCCCTTTCAGACCAAGGGGGGCATTATGATCCAATATTATCTTTTCCACGAATGACGAATATATTACTAAAAAATTACGTAAATATTAGGCATAATGATTTGCATTGCTGGCTTCTAAATAATAAGTTTGCTGACGCAATGTCTATGATCCATGGGTTCCGATCAGGTAGGTCTTATGTCGCTGTAATGTGTACTTGATGGTGTCTCGGGGAATAATCTAATGTCATCTGAATACCGATGTGCTTATTGATTCGGATGAAGTATGCTAATAATTAGTTGGCACTTGTGACGAGTTTAACAGATTTTGAATTAATAAATGTTACTTTATTTTACGAGATACATTAAAAATATACCCATGCCGTAAACAAAGTCAATGGACACCAGCTAGATGTCAAGTTACCTTGTTTGTTAGTAACTTATGTCCTCGAATAAGCATTGACGTTATTTCATTGGGTTGTGCGTGTGGAAATTCAAAATTGCAATTGTACTTCAATTTTAGTTAAGGAAGAACTAGATTCATATATTTCACACTTGCAATGGTGACATATTTTATTGTAACTTACAAGCTATTTGGAACCTTCGAATTGAATTCATTAACGAATTGGATTCAATTATATTAATAAAATTGAGTTGAATTCAATTTACACCGTTTGAAATAATCTAGTAATATTAGAATTGAATTTAATTACACTATTTAGAACACAATCAAAATAAATTCAATTATTTCATATATAACATTTTTACCCTTGATTAAAAAATATGAAAATTTTTAATTATTATTATAAAATTGAAGAAGATGTAGTGCATAAATTGATACAATTTGATGAAAGGATTTCATGATTTATTCTTTATTTTTTTAAAATCTCATATTTCTCTAAATTTACAATAATAATTTCATAATTAATATAAAATTACAATTTCCAAATATAAAAAATAAAAGAAAATTAATTTGGTTATTAATCATATATAAATATTATCTATCAAGCAAAAATGGGTGAGAAATTCCCATATCGTTGTTGGAGTACTGCTTTGAGTGTGTATGAGACACAAGAAGCTTTGCCAAATTAATACTTGCATGAATTCAATTCCGATGCTTGGAGGAGTAAATTCAATTTGTAAAAGGGATGGGTTTCAATTACATGCATGAATTGAACTCATCCCTTTTTTGTGTTTCCAAACACCTGAATTAAATTCAATACTGCAATTGAATCCAATTCAAATGCTTTCAAACAGCCTATTAAAAAATTAATTAATAGAATTCCTTCTCCACAATTTAAAATTTTATAAAAATAAATCATATTCAAAATTTTGAAATTGATAATAAAACGATTATTAAAATCCACCAATTCAATTAAAATTTAACTATTATTACTCAGAAGCTAGGAGAATGTCGCTCTACCTATGTAGCTCCTTGGCAAAACACATACTTCAAACTTCTCATCTTTATACAATTCAATTCAATTAAATTTCTTTTGTTTTGACTAATATGCAATTTAATTTCATATCAAGAATTAAATTCTCTCTTATTTTCTATGACATGATGTATTATGTTGAATCAATCTCTAAGAATATATTTTAAAATAGTTATTAAAAATATGATTAAATACTTTAAAAAACAATAAAAGTAAAACTCTTTTTTAATAACTTTCTAATATTATAACCTCAAAATATATTTTTTAATATTATGATTAAATACTTCAAAATACAACACTTTGTTTATAACTTTCTTTATATTATAATCTAAAAGTATATTTAAAGAGGCTTAATTACCCTGCGCTCCTTTAGAGTTTGGACCTGTTTTATTCTAATCTCTAATTTTTGTAAATTATCATTTACCTATATACTTGTTGTCAGTTATCACCTATAACCTCTAGGGTTATTTTCTGTTGGAAAAACTAATGTAGCTCCGCAAAACATCATCAAAGTGTTGACGTGATTAACAACATCATGTGGAACTTGATCACACAAGACTACTTCTCTTCTTATTGTCACCATTTTTTGGCTCAAAACTCTTTTTAGGTATCGACAAAGGAAATTGGAGAGATTCGATTGAGTAAAGCATTTAATTGGTGAGATTATGTAAATATATAATATTCAAGGTATGTAAAGTTAAATTGTGATCTTTTAACCTTCAATTGTTTCCATATTCTCGAAAATTAGGGTTCAACTTTTATTCATAGGGATTTGCAGTATTTTCGTACGTCAATTAGAATTTTCTATGAAGGACGATACAAATATTCCAACTTTCTTATAGGTTTGATCCCGAAACCTCAATTTGTGTTTTCAAAAATTATACTTTTTCATGTTGTCTCTATATTAGGCTATTATAGGCTTCTTCTTCTTCTTCTTCTTTTTAATGCTACTTGAATCTTGTATTTGCTTGTTGACTTGTTTAGGTCCCATTCTCAATAATGTATTGTAGGAAAAAAAAAGATAGCAAGAGTAGTTGCATTGGTTATGCCATTTCACTATTTTTGATAATTTTAAAGATTAATGAGCATTAATTGCTTTTTTTTGTAGATTTATATTTTTCTTGTTTTGGTCTTGGGAATAATCTATATGCTATTAGGTGTTGAGAAAATTATGCACATAGTTTTTAGGTTCTAAATGAGGATATGATTGCAAAATAACAACGGTGATGGTGGGTTTATAGAGGTTTAAAATAATTGCTTATGAGTTTTGTTATTTGACTCTTAATTGGTTGCATTAGAATAAATAGAAACAATTTTGTCAGGAATTGAAATATTTTAGTAGTATGTTACTTTTGTCACTAAGTATAAGGCAAGTTTGACTAATAAAATGAAAAGATCTCCCATTTAATCTAATGTCTTGGTGTTGTTTTCTCTCATTGATAATTAATAATTACTTAACAATGTGAATTATTTGTTATAGATACTTATCTTTTGTGGTACTAGTTGAAATATAATTGTTACTTCTAACCCTAGAATTAGACTTAACGCTACAAGAGAAAAGTATGAAATACCGGCAGAAAAGAAAACGTCGCCAATTTTCGATGGAAATAATACATCCATCGGTGTAGTTGCCTGAAAAATTGAGAAGGGGTGAAAAATAAAGAGAAATTTATCGATGGACCTTTCCGTCGGTAATATAGTCGGCAATTGTGCGTCGTCTTTCATTATGAAGCTCGAACTTTTAATGGAAACAACAACGTTCTGAAAAGTAATCACATGATGTCGTTTTGTAACACTTATGAAGCTTTCAGCAACAAAACGACGTCGTTTTGTTATAATTAAAATGACATCATTTTGTTATATGACAAAACGTTTTGCTTTAGGATGAAAACGACGTCGTTTGGTTATAAACCATACGACGTCGTTTTAGTTAACTAAATAAGTTAAAGCCTCTAGCAACAAAACGATGTCGTTTGATTTTGAGATGAAAACGACGTCGTTTGGTTGTAAGCCATACGACATCATTTTAGTTAACTAAATAAGTTAAAGCTTCCAGCAACAAAATGATGTCATTTGGTTGAAAACCAAATGACGTCATTTTCATCATAAAGGAACGTTTTGTTATTTAAACCAAAACGACGTCATTTGGTTTAAAAACAAACGACATCGTTTTGTGTCTGGAACAAAGCGTTATGCTATCAACCAAACGATGTCGTTTTCATCATGAAGGAACGTTTTGTTATTTAAACTAAAATGATGACGTTTGGTTTAAAACCAAACAACATCGTTTTGTTGCTGGAATAAAACATTCTACAAGTAAGAAAACGATACCGTTTGGTTTTAAACCAAACGACATCTTGGTGACAAAATGTTATGTTCTTTAAATTAAACGACGTTGCTTTGGTTAGGTTAAAAGCTCCCAGTCATCCTCCTGCACCTGCGCCCCTGTTTCTTCTTCCTCTCCAGATCTCCTCCGTCCACCGTCGGCTACGTATACACTGTTGAGCTGTTGTGTCTCTGACCACGAGCTTTGTCTTCTCCGGCGATTAACGTCTAGGTATTTTCCTCTTCTCTCTCTCTATCTTCATGACGGGTTTTTTGAAAATTAATGTTTTCCTTTACCATTTCAATGATTTTGGATTGTCTACATTCATTGTAAAATTAATTTTTGTTGTTTTTTTGTGTTTGCTAATGAAGATTGATTGAGTGTATTGAACAAAATGACAAACCATGTATTTGGAAAAAGAACATTCTAAATTAAAAATATTTTGAAGAAGTCTATATTTGAACTAATAATGCATGGTAAACTATAAATTAAGTATTGACTTGAAATCTAGTTTTGTTAATTATTATATATTATAAATTACATCATTGTGGGATGTGCTTTAATAACGAGAATTCATATATGGAATTATGTTACTTTTAATATTTCTAATAACTATAAACAAGTTTATAATAGGTTAGTATAGAGGTATAAGACTATTTTATAATTCAAGTATATTAACAAAGATACAAGTATCTTTGAATCATTAACACTTATTGAATCAAACCAAAGTTGTATTAATCTAATAAACCTTATAAAATTTCATGGGATTATTGATGTGTATGTAACCCATAATTTAGACACTATAGTCCCTAATCCTAATATATCACCTATAATTGAAGGAGAGGAGCACCTTAGGAATCTAGAGATTATATTGATGAATTTTTTACTAAAGAAATGAAAGAAAAATCTCACGAATACATTGAAAAAATATTAATGAACATGTGTGATGAACATGTTGATGGACAATATGATGAATATGTTCGATGAACCTGATGAATATGTTGATGAAAATGACGATAAACATGTACAATATGAATTCCATGTAGAAATTTTGAATGAATCTTAACCATTTTGAAGTTAATTCAACCAATTATGGTAATTTTATTGGTAGTGACAAATATCCTAGTGCACACGACCCAACTGAAGCATTGCAAAGACCAAGTACAAGTATTAGGTATAATTCAGAGTGCATAAATGCAGAAGAATTTAAGTACAATAGCATCAATCTTTAACTTAAAGAATCGTAAAGACTTGTAACTCATCTCAATAGTAAAGGTTTTCAACTGAAAGAGGACACAATATTCCAACCAATTTGACTACCATGTTGACTAACCTTCAATTTAACTTAACTACCATGTTTACTAACCTTCATTTTAACTAAATCCTAAAAATCGATTATTTGTTCCATATATAGAATATGGTTATTAATCAAAATGGTTAAACTTGTTTGGTTAAACTTAAATCAACTATTAAACCCACAATATAGTTCCTAGGCCACCTATTTGAATTCCTCAAAGTTACTAGACTTCAAAAAAAACTAATCCCTTCAAAAAACAAACCCCTTCAAATATTAGTTATATTGAAGAAGAAATCAACCATATTATTTTAGTTTATCTTAATTGCCATTGTCATCTTAAGCTTAATTGGAGTTAATCCTAATATCATAATATAAAGCAAGTCAAGTTGACAATGCAATCATACTCATAAATACGATTTTCTATATAAATTCTATATTTTCAATGAAAAAAGAAGGAATGGTAGCTTGAAAACCTTAGATACTATTATATGATTGAAGTTCATGGTACCTAAATACTTCTCCAAGTCTTTCATTTTATTGGACACTCTAAGTACTATATTATGTTTATAGTTCTTAAATCATAACTATCTCTCCAATTATTTCATTTTAGTGTAAGGCCTAGATACCTCTCTAGGTCTTTTAATTCAATAAATAGGTTTGTTAGTTATTAATTCTTAGAAACCTCTTAAACATCTTCAATTTTTTTTCCTAAAACCTTAAATACTCCTCTTATTATGTAATTGTTAATTTTAAAAAAACTCTACATGACTTCTAGTTTTTTAAACCCTAAATACCTTTCAAGGGTTTTAATTGTTAACTTATAGATACCTCCTTACTACCTTCAATTTTTGTTTGATAACTAAATCCATCTTTAGACTTACAGTTATTAATTCTTAGAAACATGTCTAATATATTCAATTTATGTCTACAACCCTAAATACCAGTGTAGGTTTGTAGTTGTTAATTCATAGACCTAGTCAAGACTTCAATTTTTA
>JANPWT010000247.1:37706138-37717318 GCA_024678245.1 Erythroxylum densum | reverse complement strand
TGATGACTACAGTAGAAAGGCCTAGGTTTATTTTTTTAAAGAGTAAATCTGAAGCGTGTGATAATTTTAAGAGTTTTCTGGTGTATGTTGAAAAATAAAGTGGGTGTACTCTTAAAGTTTTGAAAATTAGTAAGGATACTGAATATACTGTTTGTGACGATTTCCCGTAAAAACATGACATTAATAACCAATTAATTGCTAGATACACTCTCCAACAAAACTGAGTGGCGAAAAGAAAGAATAGAACTGTTATGGATATGATGAGATGCATACTGCATAGTAAAATTTGTCTAAAAGTTTTGGGTAGAAACAGTTGCTTATGCTATGTATGTTTTAAACCAATGTCCTACTAAGAGTGTTTATGATAAAACTCCACAAAAAGCTTGAACTAGTAAGAAGCTAATATTGGGCATCTCAATGTGTCTGGTTATAATGCATATGCCCATATGCCTGACGAATTAAGGAAGAAGATAGATGGCAAAGAAGAAAAATTTATTTTCATTGGCTACAGTCATGAGACAAAAGGGTACAAGTTTTACAATCCAGAGACTAAGAAAATTGTTGTTAGCAAGGATGTCACTTTTAATGAATATGGTATTTAGGATTTGACAAGTGAAGAAAAAATTTCACTACCAAGTCCTCCAGTTGTGGTTAGAAGAACTAATGATGATCTTTAGATGGAGCCAATTCTTGCTAAGACTTCTAGTCATCCACAGAGATAGCGACGCATGCTTACTCATATGGAGGATTATGTTGATGGAATTAGTTGTGATTCTTTTAATGATACTGTTCATTATGCCTTATTTGTAGATTGTGATCCTTTGTAATTTGAGAATGCTACTCATGATGATTGTTGGATGAAATCTATGGATAATGAGAATTATGCTATTGAACAGAACAATACTTGGTAGTTCACTACACTTCCTCTAAGGAAAAGAAACCAATTGGTATTTAAATAGGTGTAGAAAACTAAGTACAAACCCAATGGAGAGGTGGATCACTTTAAAACTCGCCTAGTAGCTAAAGATTACAAGCAAACCATGTATTGATTTTTTTTTTATGTGTTTGGTCTTATTTTTAGACTTGATATTGTGAGAACATTGCTTTCACTTACTACCTAAAATAGTTGGGAAATATTCCAAATAGATGTAAATTCTGCATTTTTAAATGATGCTCGTGAGGAAGAGGTTTATGTTGAACAACCTCTAGGATATGTTAAAAAGGGTGAAGAAGATAAGGTTTATAGGTTAAATTAGGTCTTGTATAGATTAAAATAAGAACCTAGGGCATGGTATACTTTTAGTTCTTATTTTGTTAATCATAGCTTTTAGAGGTGTTCTTATGAGCATGTTTTGTTTATTAAATCAAATCTACATGGTGATCTTATCATTGTATGCTTGTACGTGGATGATTTAATTTTCACTGACAATAATCTAAAATTGTTAGCGACTTTTAAAGAGGCTATGATTTCTCAGTTTGAGATGACTGATATGGGCTTGATGTCTTACTTCCTTGGTATTGAGGTGAATCAAACAAATATAGGGATTTTTATTTCCTAAAAAAAGTATGCAAGTGATATTTTAAAGAAATTTAGGATAGAGTCGTGCAACCTTATTTTGACTCATACTAAAGACAAATTGAAGTTTGTGAAATATGGCATTGGTGAATTAGTTGATGCAACTACTTACAAGGAAATAGTTGGGAGCTTGCAATACTTGACAGCTACGAGACTAGATATCATTATGGTGTTGGGATATAATTAGCAAATTTATAGAGATTCCTCGTCAATCTTATCTGTAGGCAGCTAAGCGTATCTTGAGATACATTAAAGGTACACTTAGTAATGGTATTTTCTATTCCTGTAGTAATGATGTAGAGCTTGTTAAATATGTAGATAGTAATTGGGAAAGTGATGTTGAGATGAGAAAGAGTACTTCCAGTTTGTTTTTCTATCTTGACACTGGAGTGTTTTCAAGGTCGTCTAAGAAGCAACAAGTGGTTGCTCTCTCTACCACAGAATTAGAGTATATTGTAGCAGTAAGTTATGCTACTCAAGCAGTCTGATTACGAAAAATGCTTAGTGAGTTGAAGCATCAACAAGTCAAGTTTACAAAGATTTTTTGTGACAACAAAGTTAGCGATTACAATGACAAAGAATCATGTATTTCATGGTCCGGCAAGTACATTAACATCAAGTATCACTACATTCGAGACTTGGTGAATATAATAAGATTATGATCGAGTTTTACTCATCTAAGGAGCAACTTGCAGATATCAAAGCCATACAAGGCAGATGTGTTTTTGAAACTCATTAGGATGTTTGGCATGGTGAAGCTTGAAGACATGGTTTAAGAGAGACTATGTTAAGAATTAAACTAAGTTTTAGGTGTTATTTATTTATTGGCTATATTAGTATGAGCGTTTACATACAATTAAGACTTTATTTAACCTAGGTATATATTTATATATACCTATATATGTATAACTTTGTGTCATATGGTGGCTGTAATGGAAAAGGCTAAAACAAAAAAAAAAGTTGTTTTGTCTTGTATTCATGTTGTTGTTTTTATAGAGCTAAAGCATAATATGTGAATTAAAGAGAAGAAAAAAGAAAAGATTTTGCCATAGAATACCATCACATTTATTGATGGCAACATAACTCATTATATAGAGCTGAAATATATCAGAAAATCTAATTTATTTGCTAGCTATCACAATAATATCTCTAAATTGATTTCTAAAATTTGGCACTAAATATCATAATCAAATTTATCTAAGACCTAGTCTTTGATCAATTATTTCGTAAGAATCTACAAGCCTAAGGAATTTTGCAACAAACTCCTCCTTGCCTTAGGAGTTGCATAGCTTTAATGTCAAAATAATCCATCCTCTTGCTGTACTACTTTTGTCTTTTCATTTTTTGATTTGCAAATCTTTTTAATATGCCCAATTTGTCCACATTTTCTGCATTTGATATTAGGCCTCCACCAACATTTTCTTTGTGGATGATTTGTTTTTTTTTGCAATGTGGGTATGGTGGATATGAATTATCATTGTTTTTGTTTTTGTTTTTGTCGATTTTGTTGAAATTCTTGTCTTTGTCTCCTCCTGAATTTTTTTCTTTTCTTTGTGCATCTTGGTTTGAGTCAGTGTAGGATTTGTTAGCAATGGCGACACTTTATAATCTTTCCCCACGGCTTCCCAAATACCATAGCATCAAAATGAGCTTTTATTCGAACAGTCCAAAAGTGATAGTTTTCATCATAAAAAATTGGTGGTGCACCTTGGGACAGTTGTATTTCAATCTCCATTACTTGAAGATGGTTGTAATTCTTGTTGTAATTTTGGGTTGTAAATCAGGTTTGTTTTTTGGTTTCGCTCATCTCACATGTCTTAAAAAAAATGCTCTGATACCATGTTATTTTTATAGAACTGAAGCGTAATAAGTGAATAAAAGAGAAGAAAAAAGAAAAAGTTTTGATGTAAAACACCATCACATTTATTGATGACAACATAGCTCATTATATAGAGCTTAAATATATCAGAAAATTCAATTTATTTGCTAGCTATCATAATAATATCTCTAAATTGATTCATAAAATCAAGAACGAAGTATCATAATCAAATTTGCCTAAGATTTAGTCTTTGATCAATTATTTCGTAAGAATCTACAAACTTAAGGAATTTTCCAACACGTGTAAGGTGAGATATGGCTGTGATGGTTTTGGTTTGATCAATTACACAAGTGAGATTTGTGGTTATTTAAATTTTTCTACAAGTGTCATGCGGAAAATATGTTCTGTGGACCAATCTATCGAGCTTTGAATTGTAAAAACTGCTGGGAGATTTCATAGGCGAATAGCTATTAGCTGCCTCTATTTTGTACTGCACACTTGCGTAGTTTTCGTGGCTTCTCTTTACTTATGGGGAAGGTAAAGTATGTGCATAAAACACTTCTCATAAAGCATGCATGTGTGTGATACAAATTTTCATAGAACAAACAATTTGGGATGTAGTGGTTTACAAGTTATTTAGAACATTATTAATTTCTTAACTCTTCGCGATGGGACGGCAGAGGCAGCATGAAGGTTTGGATTGACTCAGTCGTGTAAGATAAACAATTGTATGAGATTTATCCACATATCTTTTAGGCTATTAGGGGTAGTGTGCATGAGACAAACACAAGTATAGGATATTATCCGTTGAGCATGACATCTCGTAAGAAGTGTAGGGATTGAAATTGAGGTTAATTAATTACATTGTCCACATTGAACAGCACGGTCGCCTGTATATGCTAATCAAGGGACTCAAAAGTCAAAGACCAAGAATCTGGATGATGAACTACCCCAAATCTACATACATATTATTTTTTATAATTAAAAGCCATTATTCAAACCTAATTTATGAGGTCAAGTTGTTGGAAGCGAACTTTGACATGGGGGCTCCCGCGGGAATCCAAGTGTGAGATGGATGAAGTAGAGCCGTGTGTGTTGGTCCCCAAAAGAAAAAAAAACAAAGTTTGCCAAATTTCTTCTAGAGGACGTAGTGTGAGTATTTTTATGATGATTAATGACCAGGATTTTGATGCTTCAAAGCCTCGAACCGGATCAGATATCACGGGGGAGCAAGAATCTCGAGCTAAGCTAGCAGTTTACGTGGCACAAGGCATGTAATGATACGTAATCTAATGAACAAAAATATGTTGTCTAAGACGGGCGAGATTAATTTAAAACATTTCCTCTGTGTTTTTTTTGCTAAGATGTGCACGCACGAGTGTGAGAGTGATACCGACATAACTTGCCTTAATAGCAAACAACCAAATTGTTCATGAACTTCTGTTCAAGTATTTGGATAATATCTTGAGTAGAGCAATTCCATGTTAAGGCTGATTATGTCCTAGTCTTAGTCTATGTGCTATATATACAAAATGGTATCATTTATCTTTTCTTTTGGTATATATGATCCCGATTATAGTCAAAAGAATTTATCCAATAAATCGAGAATCGGGTGGAAGATACGAAACCCTTAACAAGACTGATGAGTGTGAATCAGGGTTTTCTTTAAGAATGTGATATGTTTGATGACGATAGAGTTTGGAAGACAAGTAGATAGAATTGGCAATTTGTTTAATGGTTGATATTTTTCACTTTTCTAAGCAAAATTGAGGGCATAATTGTTCGTGGATAGCAAGATAAGACTCGAGCATGTTAAACGACCATTTCACCACAATAATTTAAGCTGTTGTGTGAGGCCAACTTAATTGATTTTTATATATTCTCTAACATAGCAGCAAAAGATGGGAAAAAAAAATATTTCGTGTGGATTTCTTATTTTATGTTTCACTAGCTGCGGTGAAAAAGAGGATACATTTCTAATTTGAAGACCCAAAGAATCAAAAGGCTTGCGTAGAATGTGTACCGCATACCTATTCGTTCGTAGATTCTACTCTTGTGCTTGTTCATGCAATTGTTTTTTTTTTTGGATGAATCAATTTCAAGTTATAATCATGGTAAATAATCATTTTCCGCTTATCAAAATCGAAATGAACTAATTATCTTTTAATTTGAGGGAAGGATGCAATCACTGAATTACTTCTGCTTATCTTCTTTATTTAATTATTCTTTCTTTTAGTTCTGTTGGTTGCAAGAAAGTATAGAATCCCCTTCGCTAATAATTCTCAAAAATACTAAATAAGACTGAATGCCCTTCGGAAAATTAATTTCAAAGGCATAATTAACATTGGCCAGTCAAGATATAATTATCGTTCAAACATGTGATATTTATTAATCAAGCTACTCCACTAATTAGGCTCTACATCTCAAAATATCCACTTCCTAAAATTGTTGTGCCTTCCAATTCCAAGGCACAAAGTTAATGTTCATTCAACTTTGTCATCCTACATATGATCAGGAAATGCTTGGAGGCCCAGAAACGTGGATTTGCTGTGAATGGTTGCCAGAGTGGAAGAATCATTAAAGCAGAAGTACTTCGTTAATGGGTTTCAACGATCTCATTTGCGCAAACATACTCAACAGAGTGATGATAGAACTAGGCAACTAGCTAGGTGTAGGTTTGAGGGTCAACATAATCATGATCAAAAACCTCATCTTGGAAAGTTTTTATCAATGAATCGTATGGTTAATGTTGTAAATGTCAATTAAGACATATTACTTATAAGCAACACACAATAATCTACAATACCTCAATAAGGACACGTAAACGTGGTGATGACGAAATGGGTGATGGTATGGTTGAGTAAGCTTGCAATCACAGAGTGGGTTTGTGTAGGAAAATAGGAAGAAATAAAATTTCTTTGCGATGCTTTGGGTGCTTCAAATATTAGCTTTGTCCATTTTGTCACTTTCACTCATTTTCTACATTCGTAGTCCACAGACACCAGAATAAGCCATTTTAGTTCCCATGTCATTTTCTTAAACCAGTGGGAATCTCCTCCCTTTCTCTATACATATGTATATGTGTGTGTGCGCTTATGCATAATTTGGTAACTAAAGTTAAGGGCATTATACATTGGTGGGTGTGGGGCTTTTGAGTCTTTACAAGTTAAAGGAGCGAGAAAGACTTTTGAACATTTGTGGTTTGTGTTAGTTCTGTATAGCTATGGGAAGGCAACCTTGCTGTGACAAACTTGGGGTCAAGAAAGGTCCATGGACAGCTGAAGAAGATAAGAAACTTATCAACTTCATTCTTACCAATGGCCAGTGTTGTTGGAGAGCTGTCCCTAAACTTGCCGGACTCCGTCGATGTGGCAAGAGTTGCCGGCTTCGTTGGACCAATTATCTCCGCCCTGACCTGAAGAGAGGTCTTCTTACTGAAGCTGAAGAACAGCTGGTTATAGATCTCCATGCTCGACTCGGAAACAGGTCAATCAAATCTCATACTTAAGTACTATAGGATCGAAATGTGATCCATGCATTCACAAAATGCATTATAGATATTTTCCGTTTTCTCTAGCTAGTGATGTTCTTCCGGCGTCTAGTCGCTCTGGACATGATTTTCTTCCACCCTGCTTCGTTGAAAAATTAGTTCTGAAGCCTGTCTTTCATTATGTTGTTAACAAGATGTTCTGGTAAACTTTGGTCGACTGTTTCTGAGATCATATTTAATTCGGGGAATGAAGTTGTTTTAGTTCTGTAAATGATCCCGATGTATGTACATGCATATGTATCAATCATCCAAATATGTTAATTTGTAGAGCAACTCTAAATTTCAAAAGCTTTTGTTTTATTTTATTAATTGAATGAGAATCAATTTGATGTTTTCTTTTTCCGCATAATTCTTGTGATTTTACCAGAAACTTTAGTACCGGAGGCAACAATTACCAAGTCTCCGTTAGAGCCAGACTCGTTGGTTTAGCACAGGTTCACCTCTGCTGATTAACCATTTTCAAGATTGTCCGACTACTTTTTAATTTGATATAAATGTGTGAATAAAAATTAATGAATTAGGTTGAAACAGGAATAAAGGATATATACTCGTTGCTTTATATTTTCCTCTGTTTTTTTTTCATTCACGAAGCAATAAGTGAATCTTCAATGTCACTTCATATTATTCTTTTCCTTCCACGAAAACATTAGGTGAATAAGCCGTCCCTGGTACAAAATTATGAACAAAAAGATGGTAGCGGGTTGTTCAAAAGACTGATGGAACATTTTATAAGTTTAATGGTTCATATATACTTTTAACAATTCCGTGTTTTGTCCTGACATGTTATATTTCTTTGCATTAGTTCACTAAGCTAGTTTCTTTAAAATTCTCTGGTCCACGTTGCGTTATCCACCATATCGATGCCTTCTAATCAATAATAATATAAACACGGCGTCTTTTCTCGTGAGAGTACTCAAATAGGAATATGGAAGACTAAACGCAGGAAATCAGGTGAACAATCTAGTTTCTTAACCCATAATGAACTATAAGTTTGGTTTGACGAATTTGCTTCAATGACTTCAATTTGGTACTTGATTCATTTTATCTATTGATGGTTTCATGGTTGCAGGATCAAAATAAATTAGATAATATTATAAAATTTCCCTTGTTTATATTATTACTTGTAGGTGGTCTAAGATAGCGGCAAGATTGCCTGGCAGGACTGACAATGAAATTAAGAATCACTGGAACACTCATATCAAGAAAAAGCTTCTCAGAATGGGTATTGATCCCGTCACACATGAGCCTTTGCACAAAGAAGCTAAGCCAGAGGAAAATTCCTCAACACGCGCTGAGTCTCTGGCGCCTGAACCTAGCAACGATGCTGGTCAAGAAAATGAAGCCACCATTAACTCATCATCGGAGGATAATTCAAGCTCTCCAACTGAGAACGGGTCCACCGACGAGTCATCACTTTTGTTAGATAGTGTTTGCAATGAAGAGACTTTATTAACTAGCTTGTGGATCGACGAGCCTCCCCTAATTGATGCCTCCTGGAGCAATACTAGCGACGCTCCTGCGGCGCTAGAAAATATTTATAACCACAAGGGTTACCAATCATGGGACGAAGATTGCACTTGGTTACTTGAGTGTCAAGATTTTGGTATTCAAGATTTCGGGTTTGACTGTTTCGACAACTCAGAATTAAATGCACTGAGCTCGCTAGAGGTGGAAGACAATAAGCACTAGGAATTAATTAAATTTATGGTAAAGAGATCTTGGGCTGCGAATGTGAACATTTGAAAGAAGCGTCACCTGTTCTCAGCGTTTAATCCGAGTATTATTATAAACCATACGTCTAAGATCGTGGTTGGGGGAAGGTTGGAAGGAACCCTGGTGGCTGTCAAAAGAGGGTTTCTCAGCAAACCAAGTCAAACGGTGACACCAAACAAGAAATCAATAGATTGTGACATTACTTTGGATTTGTCACGGATGTTGTAATCTGATGTAAGTAGTAGGGACAGATCTGGCATCGTAAAGGATGCTAGTGGGGTTACTTTTACAGAACGTTATATAACATCTGTATATATTTGTATTTACATGGGGTGCAAGTGATCAAGTGTATCATGTTTTCTTTATGTTGCTGTCATTTAAGCATAATAATTACAGTCCTCGACTCTTTGTTACAGCGATACCATCGGCACTGTTCCCTTGACCTTGGGATTATGAGGTTCAGTTAGCCTTCTCTACGACTGATATTAAAAGCAAGGATTTCAAGATTCGCCTACTGAATCAAGACTCTCCTGATGGACATGACCCGGGAAAAAAGAAAAAAGAAAAACACCAAAAGTTGACTTAGACTATTGAAATTTAATTAAAAGTAGGTTGGAAGTATAGCGATTGAATGGATTATTATGGAAAAGGAGTTAAGGTCCCAGACAAACCCAACTAGACTAACCAAGAACTCGGGTCAGAAGTTTGGCAACGATAAAAATTCAATCACAAGCGACATTCAAACATATACATATACATATAAAGTCCATATTCTATATGGCTAAAGTCCATATACATATACATATAATTCGAAGTTCCTTGAGCATGACGTACTGCGGGGGGGAAAAAAACTTCCAACCTTAGTCAAACATATACATATAAAGTCCATATTCTATATGGCTAATGGCTAGATAATGTCATATATAAATTTATGTGTACCCACAAATGAGAACATTATACAGTTAAAGGAAGCACAAAGTAAAGCATTACTCTTTAAAAACCCGGTTTGTCAGATCGATGCAGCTCAATACAATGCCAAGGTCTCATACTGTTCCTTTTCATCTATCCATTCTTTCTCTCTTATTTATTGAATGACCGAAATTTAATGGAACGGAACAAAAGATCTGTTCTACTCATAAGAGTTTCTCATAAATGTTTTGTTAACTTTTTTTCTTTTCCATGTCAGAAAACATGCATAAACATTATGACTTCTCCGTAATCTTGACAATTATTAGGGCCCAAAACCAACAAGTGTCAAGGCTTAGTAGCTTGTTATTTGTACGCTAATGTAAGACCTTTCTGGCCCATGTCGATCATTAGTGAATTCCTCACCATTTAAATTGAAGCGACCTTGATTACTTCTGCATTTATTAATCAGCTCCAACAAACCAGGTTATATAAAAGTCGAAGCACTTGCATCCTATTGTGTGGGGTTTCTAATGAAGAAGCCTGGCACCTGTTTTCATTTTTCATCATTTAGACGAGCACTATAATGCAATTACACTTTAATTATGTAATCAATAAACCCATTTATCTTTTTTCTTTTGGAAATTAATAAACTCGTCTATCTTGGTGTGTCCCAATTTGGTAATCATAATGGGCAATAGGCTTTTTGATTCTTAAGTGTTCCTAGTGGGCTAATTATCATAATCCAAAAAAGTCATCCATTTCACCCTACAATATTTACTGGGACTAGAAATACTTATTTTACCCCAGTTTCTTCGCCTCAACTTGACCCAATCTAATTTTGGCCCAATTTGATCGGGACAACGATCAAAATTGTTTAGTATGATCAAAATGTTAACAATGACATCGTTTTTTTAATTTTAAAAAATATTTATAAGGTTTGATGAGGCAGAGCCCACTGTCGTTTTTGACATTTTAAAATATATATATATAAAGTTGGGCTAGGCAGGGCTAGCTGCGCCAAAGCATCCCGACTCTTGCCTGATTTATTGACATCCCTAACATGGACTTGTCTCGCTATGAGTCGGCTTGCCTTTGGCTAATGTGAAGAATCTTAATTTTATTAGTAATTGCATGCATTATTTTTTTTCCTTTGTTTTTAACACTTAGGTTGGGCGAAAGGTCTAAGTCTTGGCCTGAAAATTTCTATTTGAGTTCAAGCTCAATCATATTTTTATTTTTTAAAATTTAAAATAGAAATGATATCTTAATCAAATTTTTTATTTTTAATTTTAAAATAAAAACGATATCTTTTATTCAAAATAACATTGTTGCTTGGCCCAAAATCAAACCCCAAGCTCAAAATTTTCATTTTTTTTGAAAAACCCTGGTCAAATCAAGCGGGTCAGACTAGACTAAACTGCCATCTCTATTAACAATTTATTTCCTTTTGCCACAAACTCAATAAATAGTAGTTTATAATTAGGTAAATTAAAATTAAAAATTGAAATCTTATTTAAATTATACTATTATTTATAACTATAAATTATATTAATAAAATATTTAAATTTTATTATTTTAAATATAATTTATATTTACTCTACCGTTAATATTAT
>JANPWT010000247.1:37642535-37652941 GCA_024678245.1 Erythroxylum densum | reverse complement strand
GAGATAAAATTCTCTGTCAGATATCACCTTGTTTTATTCTGCTCATAAAATTTTAGTCATTTATTTTGCGAGATTCACGCAGGATTTACATAAATAAATGACTTAGATTCGTTGGACACAATAAGATACCATAATATTGAACAGGAGATCTGGAATCGTTAAAGCGCTGTAGATGAAAAGAAAATATCTAAAATATTTATCTATTTAATTTTTCGATTAAGTTTTTAGTTTAATTTAATTAAATAATTTTTGTTGTTAAAAATTGATTAATTAATTAATTGATTGATTTTATTACTTATAAATTAAAATTTATCAACTAATTTATTTAATAATATTTATTTTAAATTTTTTCACGAGCAAGAATAATCTCTTTTAATTGTATTTTAAAATTCTAATTTTATTCAATTTTAACAATGGTCTAATATCAATATTTTAAATCTTAAATTTTTTATTTTATCAATTTAATTTTTAATCTAATTTTGAAACAACGATAAAAAGATAAAATATGTAATCAAAATTTTGTAAAATGTTCAATTAGTTCCCCTTTTTTATCAGGTTTTTTCAAAATAGTGTAGATGGGCCAATCGGCCCCACCAGACCAGTTGCCTGTTAGGTTGTGGGCAAGTTATAGGTCAAACAGTCACAAGTCCATCAGGTCACTAGTTAGATCACAGGCCGCTCAGCCTTTGGGTCAGGCCGAGCCGCGGCAGGCACGACTTAAGCTTGGCCCAGCTCATTATTTTCTTGAAATCATAAAAAATAACTATTGTACCAAACAATTCACCATAATAGCATAGTAAGTAGGATCTTTTTTACTTCGTATATACAAAAAAATTGGTAAACTGAGAAGTCACCCTCGTGCACATACACGAGGGTGACATTTATAAGCATAACCAAAGTCACCCTCGTGCATTTGCACGAGGGTGAGTTTGTTATATAACATTATTATATATTAAATAACTTTTCTTATTATTATTATTATTTAAATTTATTATAATAATAATTATATCATAACAAATATATATATTATTTATTAGTATTAATTTATATGTTTATCTAAATATTATTTATGTTATTATATATACGTATATAATATATATATATATATAATTACAAATATATATATTACTCATTAGTATTAATTATAATATATTTAACAACAATTAAAAAATTCTTTAAAATATAATTAATTAATTTACTAATCATTTAATTTTGATTTAACTGTCGATAATTATAATATAATAAATTGTAATTGACAAAATTATTTATATTATAAAGAAAAAATTTGTTTGATTGCTGTTAAATATATTATAATTAATATTAATTAGTAATATATATATTTGTTATTATATATATATAATATTATATTATAAACAAAAACAAGCACGAGGGTGACTTTGTTACATAACATTATTAAAAATAAATTTTTTTTTAATTTAATAAAATCTAAAAATAAAAAAAATAATTAATCTTTTATATTATTACTATCAACAGTAAAATAAAAAATTAGTTAATTAGTTAATTAATTAAATATATTTTAAATAAAAATTAAATATATAAATATATATAATAAAGTTCAAATAAATTTATCAATTATAATGTAATTAGTAAATTATTTATATAAATTAAAATTAATTAAAAATGACAAAAAATATATGGGCTAATTAGTCAATAATACTAAATATTAATTAAATTAATTTTAAATAAATTATAATCTAATTAATTAATGAATTATATTATATTATAAATATCAACAGTAAAATCAAAATTAGCTAATTAAAGTGTATTTTTTTGTTATTATTAGTCGTAAATTTACTAACTAATTTTATTTCTATTATTGTAATTACTGCTAAATGGTATTATAAAATTGATTGTGCACTATTTATAAAATATATCATTATGATTATTATTAAATTCCTAAAAAATATTTAAGATTATTATTATTATTACTGTTATTTTTATTATGATATTAATTATTATTATTAATGAAACAGACTTGCTCGCGAGGGCGAGCGCTCGCCATTGCCAGCGAGGCTTTTACAAACCAGTGTACACAATCCAGTGTAAGAAAAGCGTGGCTTTGTTTAAATAAAAGAGAAAAATTCCTTAAATGGTGTGCGTAATAAATTTTGTTTTCACATGAATGGAAGGAAAGATCATATAATTCTGTTGCCTTGGAAAATGTTTGACATTGACACTGTGTAAGTATTAAATGAGTTCAGAAGCATTAAATGCTTGATGAACCATTAAGTATTGAAAGGAGAAAAGATTTTAAGCGGGAAAAGGAGGGATAGGGATTGAGATTTAAGTATATAAGTAGATATTTAGAAATATTTTTCCATGTGTATACTATGAGAGTAGGAACGGTCTACTTGGATTTGTTTTTTTTTTGGTATGTATAATTACGAGTAGCGACTGTCCATTTTCTCACGCGCATTTAGATGCAGAAGAATTCTTTGTATTTAGATGTAGAAACACTCCCTTTTGTCCTTCCTACCACGGAATTTATTTCAATTTCAGCCTGAACCAGAGCCCGAGTCCAGAATGTTGGGAGCGGACATCAAAATTCAACTAAATTCTAGGACGGACTTGTCACGTAAGCATGCAATTTATAGATAGTTCACGTCCCAGATAACAGCTAGCAGCTTCTACTAGAACTTCATCGGATCGATTTCCATGTCCTGCAGCAACAAGCTGAACCTCTTCACTTACCAATACTTGTTTATTTTTACAAGCGACTAATTTCTGGATTCACCAACTTGCTATATCAACCAGAAAATTTTTTAGTTGTAAACATATCCATGATTCATAGAAATCGACTGTCTTTATTGATGGAAGAAATTTTGAATTTTTTAGTGCACATCAAACAGAAATAGCAGCTCACCTTGTGAAAATCATATCCGTAACTTGACAGCAGTCAATTTGCAGCTGTTGCTTGTGTAAAATTACACCACGTAGTGTCTTTTCTACACTGATTCTTGCAGTTTTTGAAAGTTTGAAGTTATGTACAACGATAACACAAAAGAGGAGGGAAGTAAACACCTCTCGAAAACTTCCCCCAATAACTGCGGCAAGAGCTTGCTGGCTACAATTTGTCGTTGCTTCAAAAACTCACGACGATCCCCCTTGTCTTCATGACCAAAAGAACAAGTTTTTGCACTGCTAAGAAGCTGGTCGTCTATATTATGATGAGATTCTTCGCCTGGAGAAAGCTGGTCCTGCCTTGATGAATTCTCTGAGTTTCCTCCATCTTTAGATTGATCATCAGGATCTTCTTTCCCTTGTTTCTTCTCACTCTGACTTCCACCTGTATCATCCTTTGGAATGCTCCGTACCAAGTCTGGTCGAGCTTCTACCCCAACACGCCTCAGGTGCAGCTATGATATATAGTATAGAAACATTTCAGCAGGTTGGTGCCAGGTTATCAAAACTTACTTTAGAAACAGTTAAAATCATAGAAACTTGATCAACCTGAAGATGCAAGTTGACTTCATCTGGGCGTGAAAGAAACGGAAAATCACCACCACTCTTCAGGTGCGCACGTGTTGCTTCAGGATACCTTTCACTCAATTGATCTTTAAGATGCTGAGGAATTGCGCAGTAGTCATTCGTCTTGGAGAACAAAAGGGTAGCATGTCAACAAAAACTAGTATATTAATCAAAACGTTTGCATTTGTTTACAAGGAACAAAACTGAAAGAAGAAAATGAAAAAGTGTACAAAAAAGAAAATAAATGAATAAGAAATCAATTATCTACTAACTTACAATTATAGTTGGATTAGTTTTAGTCTTCTCTTGAGGTGACCAAGAAATGAAGAATACTATTTTCACTTGCATTCAATTTTTGGAAAAGAAACTTCAGTATTGAACTATGTTTACATTCTACTACTAATTAATCTTTATCCATAGGCATGGCTGGTAGAAATATGCAGTGACTGCACACACATAAAGTTTCACATAACCTACATCCATTAAATTGATAGATGAATCAGAAAGCTGGGAATCCAAGTGAAGCACCTACATCCATTATAGTGATAGATGAATCTGAGAGTAGAAGAGATCCAACTGAAGCAGTATCAACATTTAAAGTCAACCTGGCCGCCAAGTCTTCTCTATGTAGTGTTTCAACCTGATATAGTATTCACATAACATAAGCAAGTTCTTCACTTGAAGCTGATGAGCACGTTAAATTATAAGGAAAATAAACAGAAAATGCCAGAAGAAACAAGCTAATATAGAAAAGAAAAGAGAACAAAATGGAGGGGTGGGGGAGGTGGGGGAGCATAGTAAAACCTACCAACTAGTCAAAGAAGCATATTTGCAATACTGGAAGTGAAATTCAACGATAATATTACTACTACTCAGTAAAAATACTAGCACTACAAAACAGGCTAGAAGATTTGCATGCTGGCTCAAAGGTTTACATAATAAGACAGAAAATAGTCAAAAACAGATATAGGTTAAATAGTCCATCACTATGCTCCGATTGCGTTTTTCTTGGTTCCAAAGTGAGAAACTCACATGTTTCTTCCTTTTCTTTTTACATTTTGACATGCATCTTCAGTTTTTCATTTTCTTCCCCGTTGAAGATCATGGAGATTTAGTATAAAAATACTGTTATGTATTTGATAGAGGAATAATTTCTGTACCTTATAATAGAATAGTTTAGATATATTTAAGAATGTTGTATTACATTATTTATGAAATACTGTGCTCCCTTATTATTCCAAATAAACAAAACTGTGCTACCTTATTATTCCAAATAAACAAACTAAACTTAATGAATAATACACCACAGGTTCTTTGCAGCCTGTATCCATGGAAGCAGGCTATACAAATGAACCACGAGTCAATATTCTTCTCCTTTCTCAACCTTCTTTATCTCTACTTTTACATAATTTAAAAGCTAATTTAATATTCTCCAACCCTTTTTTTCACAAATGCAACATATTTTACTACTGACAGCCATCAAAACCGAAAGCAAAACTAAAGACAGATAAAACTTATTCAGAATACAACAGTGCAGCAGCTAAAAGCCTAAAATGAAGATGCACGGATAATCAAAATCCAAGTTTCAAAGTCACGTAATTAGCCTAAAAGAGAAATCGAGTGTATCAATAACCAGAACTAAATTACATCATCAACAAAACTATCGAGGATACAACCAATGAAAAATAGAATATGGAAATATAAAATCTTAGGTAGAAACCTGAGAAACAACAAAGTCCACAGAATCGGCGATGAATGGTTCATGAGGGCCATCTCGAATCCCAGTCAAAACGTATCTTTTCAACAGAAAAGAAGGAGTCCAGCTTACACTGCACCACAATAGAATTTACAGCTACCATAACTTCTTTTGCACAAATGACAGCACATCTAAGAAGCTCAATAAAAGGGACCAACTTTTCCTAGTTCCAAGCTTCCAGAAAACATCATTTATGACATAATATGTGTATATTCAAGTTTTCAATTTGATGAATGAGAACCATAAGTATCCTTTTCCAAAGAGTAGGGGTGAAATGAGAAGCACGTCAAAAAGGAAAACGAACAGAAAACACACTTGCACTGACAACTTTCTCAGTTTGAGAAGGCACAATTTTCAATTTGGAAAGGACCAGTTCAAGGGATATAAACTGTAGAAGGGCAAAGAGACAATTGAATGACTTCTTCAATACAAGGTGCACCCCTATTCATTTATGATAGTAGGACAATACAAGCTACTAACGATCTTCTAATTTAGAGCATGGAAACTATTTGAATAAAAGGATACCTAACGCAATATTCTTATATAGGATAACTGAGATGATAATAATAGACCTAACCCTGAAAAGAAGTAAAGTAAAAAACATAGATGCAGCTTCCTAAGACTGCTAGAATTTAAATGAATTCGTGAAGTTTCCCTTCTTATAAACTAATCCTTCGAGTTATACAAGTCAAAGCTTGTTAACTAAGACAACATGACATCAGAAAAGGAAAAACTGGAAAATCACTAATTTCAAATCCGAATTTAAGGAAAAAAGATCACAGATTCTTATTTGCTTAGGCAAGTGACACAGAAGCTCAAGTTCAGTAAGGAAGGGAAAGGGGAAGAGGGGAGGGAGGGGTGCATTAGTGAATCTTTTCCTTGGCAATCATTCATTTAACCAAAGTGTAGCACCTTTGGGCTAATCTACAACTTAGGTTTAAATGGCCACATTTTACTACTGTGAAGCCCCAAGTATTCCATAACATTGAGATTTAACAACATAAGGAACTGCTCAGTAGAAGAAGCTTCCAACCATACTTCCACTTCATCTCTTAAGAAATTCACATTCTCCTGCTAGCAATTACAAATTAACCTCCAATGAACAATTTTCCCCATTTTATTTGACAATAATCACAAAAGTGTGCTTTCCGCTGTTGACATTTTAGAGCACATACAACACTATGTTATCCATGCACGTGAATCCCTCATACTAAGCAAATGGCTGTCATCATCTTATATGAACATAAATATCTTTCATGATTCTACCAATGATGATAGAATGAATTTTGATGGATACATACACAGGAGCCCATGGCATGGCAGCTGCAAAATTGCGTGTATCCAAAAATGTATTTGACAGTATCAGTGATCTCACTCGTCTTGGTCGATGCTGGGCAAAAAGTTGTGCTAAGAAGCCTCCAAGAGAAGTACCATAAAGATGTATCTATTACATAGAAGACTCATACATTCAATCAGCTTATAGGCAATCTCAGTAACTTATGACAACAGAGTAAGCAGCATGCAAAGCTAACCAACAGAAAAACATACATTTTAGTCATACTTGGTTTAACCAACAGAAAAATGTACATTTTAGTCATACTTGGTTCCAAGTATATTCATATTATCATAATAACTGGGTAGCAATACAAAATCGGCTCTTATCCTACTATTTAGACCATATATCTATTATCAGCTTTGTGTCCACATTATGTTTATACAAAACTCACACCCTAGAGCATGGTAAACATAACCATTGAAACTATTAAGCTTCTAATTTATGAAAAGTCATTGATAAACAATAAGCAGATGATGATTCTTACATGATGAACATCAATGACATCCAGAAATTTTTCAAATGCTTGAATCCACTCCTGATGGTTCCATACACGTGGAATATCAACTGAAATCACTCGATAACCCTGGAAAAAAAGCAAATGACTAGATTAATCAGCTTTCAGCAAGTGTCACCAACAGCCACTAGTACAAATCATAATGAAATCCATAAGATGATGTAACAGATGAAAACTTTCAAATTTTGTGAAATACAATGAGCATCATTAATGATAACTGGACATCCATATAATAAATGCACAATTCCATAGTAAAACACAAGTTTGAGAAAATACATTAAAAAAAACCTAAAGGAGGGGAAAAGAACTAAAGTGCCATTAACTTGTTATGCAAATAATTCCACAGAAAATAAGAAAATTACCTTCATGGACAAAGACATGATCTGTTTATAGTATACATCTGCGGTTCCTGCTAGTCCAGGTAGGCAAATAAGTGGAGGGACCACTTTTGGACCAAAATCATAATATCGCCATTGTTTGGTGCCAATCTATGATTGAGCAAAAAATAATGTTGCAATGAAAAATATAATCTTGCATGAAAAGATGTAGAAGCCTGCCTATCATTTCTAAATAAAAGAAAAGAAAGCAGCAATAGCAGACATATGATCAAATTCAATAGAATAGATATAAGAAATTAAATCTGAGTAGATAAAATCATGGACAATATAGTAGTTATGGAACTACATAAACGAACTAAACAAAAACTTTGTATTCATGGAGACAATAGAAACACTAATATGATACTTCAGGGAAGCAGGGATCAGAATACAAACCGATAGAACCAAGCCTTGTGTCTAGAATTTAAAAAGGGAAAATCAAATACTCATAAACTTCCCAAGATAGCAAACTAAAACCAAACGATAAGAACAAAAGTTAAAATAAAATTGGATAACGTTAACCATTTGACTTGGAAGGACAATTTTGAAGTTAATTGAAATGCAAACCAAGCTATTAGAGTCACTCACCAAGCAAATCTCATAACAACCAACAATTAATCACACCCAGATCATCATAATACCAATACTAAGGAAGAAAGCAAAAACTCAAAACTTATAATTCACTACGAAAAAGAGGAACAAAGCCAAAACAAAAGAGTACCCAATTGAGAACACAAGTTGACCACTAAAACTCCACCATCATATCGATATCAGCTAAACACTTGCATAGATTTGAGAAAAGGGGGGAGAAGAGGAAAAGAGAGAAACTCACGGGGATCTTGTGGAGAGGAACTTGAGACTTGAAGTGAACATAATCTCCGGGCGCCGAGAAGACGCCTTTCATTCTCAGTTATTGATTTCTAGACATGAATTCTCATTTCATATCAGAAAGACGCCACTTTTTTCCATTCCGATAGATCGATGATCACTCGTCTCTCGCTCGCTCGCTCTATGTGCAATTCTTTGTCCGCCTCTCTGTATTATTGTTGTTTGTCTTTGTCTATTGGTTGTTGGAGTTGATTAGGATTCTGATTTGTAAAGCACGTGCCTCGCTGTTAACGGTCAATTGACGGTCACGTCGTTCACCTGATAGTCAACGTTATATGGTTCGGTGCGTATAATTGTGTCATATTGTCTGTAATCTACTAGATCTCAGCCCTTCACTTGCCATATTTCTGTTTTACAAGCGGTTAAACGAACCCCAACAAGATTACATGTCTGTCTGGTTGCTTCTTACACGATAAAGACGCAGTTTGATTCTGTTTTGTGAGAATTGAGTACTGACACTCCTTCCAAGAATTATATGAATCAGTTTTTAGATACTAATATAAATCAATGCTTTAAAAACAAATAACGAGTATAATTTGTTAATCGACTACCTGACAAGCCAACAATTTAAACTCAAATTATAAATTAGATTCAAATGTCATTAAGACAAATTAGAAAACCAATCTTAAAATCAAGTTTCCTTTGTACAAACATGAAATCCTTTACAGTTAAAAGGAAATCTGCGCATAGAAAATAAGTTAAGCTCTACGCCAACTATACTAACATCGCATTCCACTGAGGTAAGGTAAGCAAATTCTGTCCATAAAGCCTACTCTTAACACATGAGTCTGTTGGTCCTGTCCTGTGAATGAAGTCAAGAACAATCAGGAGACCGAAAGTTCGTTCTTTTCCACATTCAACGCAATGAGTGAAGCCAATCGTCATGGACGAAAGCAATGCAAGAGATTGAGTAAAATCAATCAAAAGGTTTAGAACGAAAGCAACCCATGAGATGAGTAAAATCAAATTGCAAGGACTGCAATCAAAATAATCTGCAACTATAACATGATCCACACTAACCTGCAACTGTAGTATGACTATGACCCATGGTGGACAACAATTTGCAAGAACCTTTCTTCATCACAAAGATACTAGCAAAAGAAACAAAAGTAGATCAAAGCTAAAAGACCATGTAAAACCGTAGCAACCCAATCCTGATGATTAGTGAATAGAGTAGCCCTCACCCTATACACTGACTAGGAGTTATTGTCTACAGAATGCCACAAATGTTAACATCGAAAACATAAAAGAGGAAGAAATTAAAAGATTACTTGAACAATTGAAACGCCAGATAGCATCACCATTATCTCAAACACATACATTTGCAAATGTTATTTAAACCAATTACTTAGCCACCATCCTAGAAATAAAGTCCTCGTAGCGGATTTTCCCATCCGAACCCACATCCACCTCCCGGATCCACTCGTCGAACTCCGCAGGTTCCAGCTTCTCCCCAATACTCGTCAAAATGTGACGCAGATCCGCCACGGACACAAAACCCGTGGAATCCTTATCGAGCACCTTGAATGCATCGCGAAGCTGGCGATCGAAGGGCTCTGCTTTCATGTGCTTGGCCATGAGATCGAGGAATCGTGGGAAATCGAAGGGAGCGGTTAGGTTTTCCTCGGCGATTATGGACTTGAGTTGGGCTTGGGTTGGGTTTCCTCCCAGAGAACGCATGAGGATTCCTAATTCAGAAGGCGCGATCTTGCCGTCTCCGTCAGTGTCGAAGAGTGTGAACGCTTCCTTCATCGACGAGACTTGGTCGTCGCTCAGATCCTTGCCCATTGTAGCTTTCCGGATCGGATCGGGTCTCTTTCTCTGTCTCCGTTGCAGAGTAACTGAAATGGTGTATTTGGCTTAAAAAATTGAACGAATGTTATGCTCGGTAACTTAAGCCCCACATTTTTATTTTTATTTTCAAATTTAAAAAAAATGATTTATTTAAGTTTTTAGTTTAGTTTTTTCCTTTCAGTTTTCAAAAAATAAAAAAATAAGAAAAATATTTTTATTTATTATTTATTATTTATTATCAACTAAATATAT
>JANPWT010000247.1:37598949-37616138 GCA_024678245.1 Erythroxylum densum | reverse complement strand
TATTATTTTAAAAACAAAAATTAAAAATCCACTATAATTATAAAAGTTGAATAAATAAAATAACTAATTAAGAAACTTTGAAAAAGAAAGGAGGGAAAGAGAGATAAGTGGAAGGAGGAAAATTTTAAAAAATTTTAAAAATTTTACAAAAAAAATCCCCCTTATTTTTAAAAATTTTCGGTATCAGCCGGTATTTGAATCTTGAATATTTATACTCAGAAGTTTCAATTGACAATCTTCAGGTTCATATTTTTCTTTATTTAACGATTTCAATTTTTATTCAATTTGTAGGGATATAATTGAAACCACAAGTCAAAATTAAGTTACATTCCATAAAATACTATTGTATACCAAACACTATAATAAGAATCCACTCAACTTTTCTATTAGAATTCTTATAAGTATTCAAATATATGAATATTTTTACTTTCCATATATTTATTTTCCGAATAATCATATTTCAAATTCACTTTACTTTCCCACCAACCAAACGGAGTCGAAAGGTAGCCCAGGACGAGGAATTCTGTTTAAGCGACAAATAGTCACAGGTATGACATTAGAAGCTTATATCGATGCAAATTATGCAAGGTCTTTGGTCGATAGGAGATCAACATCTGGTTACTGTACATTCCTACGTGGTAACCTTGTGACATGGAGAAGTAAGAAGCAGAATGTAGTGGCAAGATCAAGTGCAAAATCTGAGTTTAGAGCTATGGCATTGGGAATATGTGAATTACTTTAGATGAAGATAATTCTTGATGATTTGAGAATAAAATGGGAAGGATCTATGAGGTTGTACAGTGATAACAAATCAGCTATTAGCATTGCACATAACCCAGTAAAACATGATCGTACAAAGCATATTGAAGTTAATATGCACTTCATCAAGAAAAAACTGGACAGTGGCCTAATATGCACTCCATTTATGTCAACCAAGGATCAATTGACAGACATTCTTACAAAGGGGCTGACAAGCATATTGTTTCAAGATATTATTAGCAAGTTAGGAATGGAAAATATGCACTCACCAACTTAAGGGGGGGTGTCAAATTATGTAGAATCATGTAGCATTATCTAGAAGATTGTACATCTATAGAAATAATATAAATCCCTTATTTCTAGGGATTATATAGATTTCCATGTATCTTAGGAAATCTGATACTATATTTAATAGACAATTGTATATATATTGACTATAGCTGTAACCTACCAATTATGAGAATGAAATTATCTCCTCTGCTAATATTTTACAAAAGCGATGGTGAAATGAGTCTTGTATTAAAGTTACCGTTGACTTTTTACAGCAGTGAACTAAGCATCATCGTCCATTTATTCCCGAATCAGCGGAAGATGAACAGGGCTACATCGAATTTATGAACCTAAAAATCTGAACAACATTTAATACCTTCACTGCCAGTAAGGAGGCCAAGAGTGCAGTATTAATCAATTTCAGTATGGAGAGAGATATCAACTTAACATTTTAAGCGACGGCGCTCTGCTCTTGATGACCTGGAAACCATTCGGCTGGCCACCATTTTGGCCTTATGGCTTCAACCTTTATTTCCTCTTGACCTTGAATGGCCAAAGACCCTTTTAATGCTTCCTCGAATCTCAAAAGACCAAGCCCTCGACAGCCCAGTGCAGCTGTAACTGATCCAACCTTCTTGTTCGATGCAGTGTCAAAGACTTCTGAGCCAGGAGCAACTTTCTGCTCTACCTCTAAAATACAAAACAGGAATTTATCAGAAAATACAGGATGATATCTTAACTATAGAATCAATAGAAGTATATATTACCCTTTTCATTGTCACGAAGAAATTTTAAAGGTAGTAAGCGTTTGCGAATAACGCCCCGGTGGTGGGTACGAGCTATAAGCTCTTGACCAACATAGCATCCCTTGTCAAAGCTTATTGCATTTAAACCCACAAAATTGTACTCATGTGGAATTGCTTCACCTAAACAAGACAGTTTGATAGCAAAAATTTCTGAGTGTAGAGATTATTCTAGGAACAAAGTTTACTAATGAGATGATGCAGTCGAAAGGTAACTAGTTATGTAAGTCAAAGTAGAATTTAAAAAACATTCATGGAGGAAAAGAAAGAAAAAGACCTTTCGGAATCTCAGTTGAGCCTTCTGCAACTCCCTTCTCTATCCTCCATAATTGATAGTTCTTTTCATCTGTTTCTTTGTCAGTCTCAACCAAAGGTGCTGCAAACGACTAATTATTATAAAAGAAGGTATCAAAAACACAATGCTGAGGAATGAACTCATTCAGTGAGATCTTTCAGCTAATTCCATGTAACCATGCACATATATAGGCATCAAGTTGTCTAGCAATCACAATTCACAAGCAGTAGAGATTCCAAAAACTTACGCATCTTATCAGATGGAAAGATGCCCCTGAAACCAAGACAGTTTAATCTGGGATCCTGAAACCACTGCCATCCGTCATCGTTGCCACGTGAAGACGAGATGGCAGCATGGTCAACAACAGAGCCCCAGCCAACACTAGCTGCCTCTGGTTCTTCTGCAGCTTCAGAATTTTTAACAAGGTTCCCGCCAAAACGCTGCCAACAAGAGAAATCTCCCCCCACACTCTCAATCTCCACCTTGGACCTTAGACGATATCTGCAACCAGACACATGAAGAAGAAAGAAGTTATTCAAAGGCAACAAGGGAGGAAAGCACCCCGCAATTCTTCGAATAAATGGCAAGAACGAATACCAGATAACTAGAAATGACTTATAAACCTTCAGTTTATGAGCTTACATACGACAGAGCTAACAATAATGATTCATACAGCCTATAAAAGCTACCTTCATTGCCAAGAAAGTTCACCAAGTGCCTAAACCCGTTAAAACCATATTACAAATCACATACCCTTGAAAAATTTCCCCTCCTCATCACTCTCTTTTGACAACATTCTTCTTCATCCATCCAATCCATTTAAAGAAAACAAATATCTAAGTCAGGCACACACTATAGTACCAATTTCCACAATAGAAACGCAACAGCCTTCACTTTCACGTCCCTACAACGTATACAATTAATTGGGAAACCACAAAAACACAAAAGGATGACAACTTGAAAAGTAAAGCCAGCTTTTTAAGAAGCGAAGCACAACTCACTTTTTGAACGTCAGCAATATCTCATCGAGAAACGAAGCGTCCACATCCGCCAACAATTCTACAGGTCGATCTTGTTCCGACCCAGGTGCAGACCCGAACCGGTCAAGCTTATCCCCTGGTCGCAGCGGTCTATACAAGAACAAATCGTACAGAAACCTTCCCTGAGGAGTCAAAAGTGCGGCGTACATCGGCGGCTCGGAAACAGTCGGCAAGTTAGGGGTGGGCAGAGTCGACGTTCTCTGGCCTGGCGGTTCAGCGAACCGATGCACGTCATTGGTTAGCAGACCCTGAAGGAACTTGATGGTGTCTGGGCCAGTGAAACGGATCACGGACCGGGACTTGAGGTGAGAGGCAAGAGTTCCGGGTCCTGATTCGTCCAGGGTATGGTAGCCGTAATTGATTATGGATTTGAAACGGCGCATCTTCAGGTATCGATTAACGGTGAGGGAGCGGTTTGGTTTCTAGGAGTAGGTGAGGTGAATTGGGTTCCTGCCACGTGGAGAAACCCGTCGTTTCGGAGTGTCTATGTTAACATAGCAGAACAAGTAATTAACATGGCGGCACAACTGTTTAATTTTGGGTCTGTACTGCTGTTTGAATTAGGCCTATCTCAAGCTCAGAGCATAACTTGAGGGCTCAACTCAAAAGTCAAAACCCAATATCTCAATATTCAAATAAGACGATGGTAAATTGGTAATGAAGAAGAAGCCTTTTAATTCGTGACACCCCTCTTTAGTTTTGCTCAAAACAATTCTCTAGTCCCTTCGACAATTCCTTGTCTTCAAGGTGCTCCTGAAAGTTCTCCATTAAGGAACTATATAATAGTCAAAGTTATTTCTCTTTTCTCATCCTTCCATTCAAAACACAGACGATGTATTCCACTGAATATCGGCCTTCATAGTCCGCATTCCCGTACTGTTCTTTTATTGGCCCTATCCTTCATTCTTTAAGCGAAGGATCTTATTTCGCTTGGTGGCTCATTCTCCTTCATCATTTCACGTATCTCCACCAAAACTCGTATGCATAGATAGAGACAATGTTCTCTTGGCAAAAAGTCGTGGGCAAGAAAGCTAGCATGTTTGCGTCTTTCTTTCCAAATAACATCACCTCCCAAGGCGAGTAAAAAAAAGAGTCTGACCTTAAGTACTAACTCAACCTATAAGACAATCAAACATAGACGTATAAATAGAAGACAGCTGCTGAAAATTTAATACCAACAAAAATTAACTTGTCTTCTTCATTTTTTCAGTTGGTAAGTTTGTAAATGCACCGTCTTTCTCCTTCATGCGAAACTTTTTTCATGTATTCCTTCAATTTGTTTGTTATGCAACAAATTGAGAGACAATTGTGGACGTTAAGAACTCCAAAAAAAAAAACTCTTAACACAAAGTGAAATTCTGGCAACTATTATATGCTTTCTATTGTGATTTTTAGTCATCCTACACTAGTTTCTAGTGTTGGAATCCAAATCGAATCGAATCACGAGTGCAGTGAAAAATATTTTATAGTTTCCGATCGAATCTCAATAATTGCATAACTTGAAAAAAAAACATGAATTATAAAGTAAGAAATCATACCTGATTTGTATTTCCTGTTGAAATCTTTTAACAAATTTTTTACAGTATCAATCCTGAGCTATTCAATTATCCAACCTCTAAAGATATCTATAGAGCAACTTCTATACCTTTTGAGAGGAAGAAAATAAGAGTGCTAGCTCCCTAATATTTTCTTCTTATTAATAGAAAACCATTAGGATTTTGTAATTTTTTAAAAATTAGATTTAAAAAAATTCCTTAATTGTAATTAATTTAATTTTACCAAATTTAAATATCTCATATTTGATTCCTAAAGTTTTTCAAACTGTATAACTAAGTTTAACTTAATTAAAATTATATTTTCCTTTATAGGTTGCTCTTTGATGTGTAACCTATTATGTTTCTAATATATTGACAATGATTATAACTTATAATTCTAATTCACAAATAGAATCAAAATCAAAACTCCTTTTAATTTATCTTCAATTCTTTAATTAAACAATTTATAATCATAAATTAAGATTAGTATCTAGCAAGACGTCATGATCACCTAAACATTAGAAATATCAAAGTGGTTTGACTTAACCTATATATGCTTAGTTATGATATAGAATTTAATCCTTTAGTCATGTGATATCCCAATTGGACAAAGTATGGAAATATTATCTACTCTTTTTGGTCCAAGTATGTTCATTCTTGCTAATTAATAATTGAAATTTGAAAATACCTTTTCAAATGTTAATTCACTATAGCTAAAGAATTCCATAAATCACTACTAATCAAGAAAAATATAATATTCTCTCTAATTACTTTAGAGTGATGAATAATTTATTAACTTATTCAACAATCTATGTATAGTTCATACTGTATTCAAGTATTATAAACTAAATTATCCAGAATAGTTCATAAGTAGCATCAAAATACAATAATTCTCATATGAGATACGTTGGTAATTTTGAGTCTAAAGATTAATTATACAACTATCATTATGAGAAAATTCACATACACATAAGTGATATTCCATTTGAAATTCTCATAGTCAGGTCAGTTCAGTGGCTTATTCTCTAATAATCACCCACACATTAGTTTAAGTATCTCTATACTTTAATTTATAAGATCCATTACTTTCTTCATAAGAAAAAAACATAATGTGTGCTAGCTTACCATTTAAAAAATATATCGTTTTGATGAAACTACAACTAGAAATATTTAGAAATAATACGTAAATGTAAATTAAATATCACAATTATGCTCTTATCATAATTTCAATTACACAGTAATTATTTCAAGGATTTTATCTTCAGTATTAAAACATCAAATGTGTTTAACTTAATACACAAAGATAAAGAATGCCTTTTCATTAATAAAATAATAATGTCATATATCAAATTGCATCCAAATAATTAGCTGTAAGGGAATAAGTTAACATATAGTTAGATTATGTGTTATGATTGTTTTAGACAATGAATTGAAATCATGAAAAGAGATAAAAATGGAGAAAAGGTGGCTAAAAAATGGGGAAAAAAGAAGAGGTAGGAGTAACGAAGAAGGCAATTTTGGAAAATTGAAGTCATATTAAGGGGCAAAATAGAAAATCCAAAAATTTAAGGATAAAATTGAAATTTACTTCCAAGAAGAGTATTTTTGTATTAATATAAATAAATAATGGTAAAATAGAACTTTTAATAGTTAAGAGTATTTTAGTAATTATGGTGGCTAGGTTTAGTTAGGATACTATTTTTATAATTAAAAGTAAAGTGAAAAAGAAAATAATGTTAGATTATTATGTGTAATTGGGTTAAAATTTTCTTAACAGCCAGTTATCCTTACTAAATAGACAGTTTACTCTTTGCCACTAATTTTTAGGAGATAAAGAGATTATTGATAATCCCAATACATATAATTGACATAGTGGAGTCTAGATAAGGCTGGTAGATTAAATTTAGTAAAGTTGTTTTTATTATATATATTTTTTAATGTGATATTTCAAGTAGTTGTATTTGTATAGAATATTTTGCGACTGAAGAACATCTTTTTTTTTTTACTAATGAAGATTTTAGTAATTAATGTTATGCTTTCGAAACAATTTCAATAATTGTGAACTAAAAATGTTGGGAGTCGTCACAGAATAAAACCAAAAAGTTGAAAACTTTCTTTAGTCATTTTACTAACTGTAAAACCCACTACGTTGTATTCAGGAACCACAGTTTTCTCCACTTACGAGTAAACCTGTGGTCTTGACCAAAGCCAGCCCTTTCTCACGTTTTATACAAAATGCTTATCCAACTTATTATATATTAAAAAAAATAACCGAGCATCAGCAGCCACAAAACGTGCAAGGTTTTTATTATTAGTATGACCAGGAAAACACCTACTTCTCATTTAAACTTATCAATCCAGCAACCAAGTTGCCAGGATTTCAACACAGACAGGTTAAGATTTCGGTTATAGAATATGGGCCTTACCTAATTTAATTAGAGTTTTGTTGGAAGTCAACTTCGTGGTGGTCGATTCTTGTAACAAGGATGTATGAATATTTAGTATATCATGATAGAAAATGATCCAGTGGAGGTCATGAAAGGGACAAATAAATGGTATATACAGCATTGCGGTTGCTGCTTTTCACTTTCAGTCTGGTTGGCCTACTCATGTTTAGAGAGTGGGCAAACTTTATGATGCAACATAGTTTACATTTGGTTTTCTTGGCCACGTTCTCTAAAAAAAGCTCTTTTAAGTTCTTAGCTTCGCTTTCCTTTCACTAATGCTGACAAAAGATCTCAAGTTTCTTAATGAATCACAAGGTTCGAATATGTAAGAAAGAGATGTTTTCTACATCTTTATAAACTTTCAATAGTTATTTGTATGTCCGATCCTCAGACCAAAAATGTCGGTGATTAAGTAATGTTGGTTACGTTGCTGAATTCTGTATTCGACTGAGGCAATGTTACCCTAGAAAAATATCAATTAAACAAGTTCTGATTAAATGGTTAGAACTTTTTGTTTACACGTTCATGATAAGCAAAGTGATAACTCGTATATAGAAATTTCTTGGGATTTATAATGAACGCTAGGTTCAAATATCTTATTTTGAACTAGATAAGGATCAAAGAACATGGATACATCATCAACTTGAATAAGGTAAGTGACGGACGCAAGCTTCAACTCATCAGTTAGGTTCGAGGTAGTTTCTTTATTTCCAGACAAAAAAAGTTTCCTACAATATTTTAGTTTTTGGTCCTTACAATCTAGTGCATCTCCACGCACTATAAGAAAATTACAAATTACCAATGGAACATTACCGATAGAACAAATTCCATAGCAACTTAGCGATGGAAATTGAGCTTCTGTTGGTATTTTTGCAACTGAAAAAAATCCATTGGTAAAGGTGGAGGGAATTTATCCATGGAATTTTGCCGACAAAATTTAGTAACAGAATAATAAAGATTGTCATAAAAATAGGCGGCAATGCTTAGCGGGAATAATAAGCGTCGGAGTTTACTGACGGAAAATTTAAAGTTAAACAACGTCGTTTGGTCTTCGGCTTCAACATTTTTAATCAAAGGAAAACGACATCGTTTGGTTTAAACCTACCTCCCTCCCCTGCTTTTTTTTCTTCGTTTTCTTCCTTAATCACCATCGTTCATCTTCTTTCTTAATTGTCAGCATTCGTCTTCTTCAACTTTTCTTCCATCATCCATTTGTCTTCTTCAACTTTTCTTCCATCATCCATCATCTTTAGTTAATCATCTGTCGAGGTTAGTCGTCGATGCTGTGCTCTCAATTTTTTTTCTCTGCAAGAAATTTTGTTGTTAAATGCTTATATGATCGTCGATTTTGATGACGTGGTTTGAGTATTTTACATTTTTTCAACTGTGGTTTGTTCAATTTTTGTTTCAATGTGTTTGTGTTGGTGAATAATGGAAAAATACAATAGTTTTGTTATTAGTTAAAGATAAATTCGGTTTGCCTACGAATTGTTCGATAAAATGTCTCTTAGGGATATTGGTAAAACTTAGTTAATTGCTAGATATTTATGCTCTTATAAACTTATTTTTTGTCTCATCTTTAACTAAGCCATGAATGTAAGCATAAGTTGTTTTTAGTTTTTGGGAAATTAGACACAGTGAGCCTGACCTTTTATGAGTTCTTTGACAAACAAAAGTCATGAAACCTGTGATACTCACATATGTTGTCCATTAATTATAAGAATTTTTCTTTGATTTTATAAATAATTTGCATGTAATCTTTGCCCATATGATAGAGTTTTTGTAAAAAGACAAAGAGAAGTTATTTATTTTTCCCTTTTTGATGATTATCAATTTATACATTGTACAATTTTTTATGTTAACAAAAAGGGATATAATGATATTTAACTTGATCGTTTCAAGATGCATGAATTAAGACGGAGCATGCATTGCATATTGATTTCATATAAGGGGAGCTTACTTAAGGTCATTTATTTTTCCTAATATCGCCAAATATTTTTTCATAATGAAAAAGATGGAGATTTTTAGACTAAATGACTTTTTAACCGATATTTGTGATGATAAGAAACTACTATTATCTTTATCTTTAGTGATATTGATAACTTAATATATGATAAAGATTAAGTTCAATGGAAGATAAAATGAGAAAAGGAACTAATTATTGAATCAATGTTATAGTTAAAAGATGAAGGAAATGAGAAAAGTGGAGCGCATATCTAATTCAAATGAAGAACTAGGAATAACGAGGAATCAATTGTATAAAAATTTAAGGAAAACATTGTAATCTTTCTTTGTCATTTCAATAAATTAAGGACTCAATCATTGCATATAATGCATAATACATAAATCTTTTGTTATAATCCAAAGCAACTTTAGAATGCCTAGAATGAATATTAGATGTTGGAATCTAAAGAAAATGCCAAAAGTAGTTCCATAAGACTTTAAATAGAAAATGAAATGCCTATAGGTAGCTCTTAGGCCTTAAAACTAAACTAAAATGAAATGAAATCCCTAGAATGCATATTAGGGCTTTAAAATGGAGAAAATGTTTGAAGTTTATCATAAACTTTGAAATAAAAATGAAGCATTTAAAGATGGATGTCGGGGCTTAAAAATAAAATGTTTAGAATGACCTTTAAATTAATCATGTACCTAACAATTAGTTAGGTAACAATTTATATTAAAATAATTTCATAGATGATTAATAAAAATTTAAACTTCTAACATCATATAATATATTTTGATAATTTAAATATCATTAATATTTTATTAAAATAAGTAAAATCAATTGAAAGTGCTTGAGGGCCTCGTTAAAGACAATCATTTGTGTTAATAATGCGTCATACTCCCTCTTAAGAAAAATTAAACTAAAGCATTTGAGGGCTCTAGTTTAAACCTCTCTTTGATATAAGTTTTGTTTAGTTGTAAAAGCTAGCTTAATTTTGTGGCTAGCATTTAAATAGAAATTGAGAATAATGGATAAACTCTCATTTATGAATTTACCTTCTACTTCCTACATTTTATTCCTTAACCATGCGAAAGCCTTAACCACCTCCTTTTTAGTATTCTTTTCTTCAATCCATGTGGAAATCTATGCTACTCATTTTCAATATTCATTGGATGTGTCCTTGGCAAAGCTCTCCACTTTGGATTGTATCTTATACTAATAAGAACGAGGAAGTAGGAAATTTGATTTAGTTGACACTTAACTATTTTGTTTATTACATATGGAAAGAAAGAACTAACGTGAATTTTAATAAACAAAACAAGAATTTACAAGAACTCTTACTCAAGATAGTTCAATGGATAAGAGAAACTAAATGGATAAAAAAATGGGTTCTCAACCAAAGTCAAGCATCTAACTAAAACTTATATAACTACATCTTCATTCTTGATGGCAATTAATTGTAACAAACTATGCAACTCTAGACCTTTTATTTACTTTTCTACTAGAGAACTTGTTTTAATGTTACTACCCTTTTGTATAGCTAGAATATCTAATTCTCTATAGAACTTAGTTAGATTAGATATGGCTTCTTATTTTGGCTAATTCATACATTCTTATCTCTTTTATTTGCAATATATTACTCATATCACTCACCAAAAAAGGTAACGATGGGAACAAATGTTATACATTAAGGACTTTATTGAAAGAAGGAGGTTTAAATAATTCAATTAACAACTTTAAATATTACTTAAAATGTTTTGATTCAAACTAGTGAGGAAATACATTAAATTAAATTTTGTAAAAGTTATTAATGGTATCCTTTTTTTCAATTACCTTAACAAATCAAGAGATAATAAGAGAAATTCCACTACAACATTCTTTTTATGGTTAATATGTAATTTAATTTCTGTATACATCATCAAAGAATCATAGTTCTTATATTTGCCTAATAGGAACATAAATAGGTTAAAATGAGCAATCCAACTCCAAGCTAAAAAAAAATTAAGTGCCTATCACAGACTTGTTACAGCTTATGTCCTTGATATTTTTTGGTTTTGCTACTTGTGCTACTTCATTCACTATGCATGTTCTTAACTTGCATATATGAATGAACCAAAGATTAGATGTCCACGTAAAAAGTGCAAACATATTCGTTTTCTTCTTATTGATGAAGTGAATCTCCATTTGTTAAGAAAAGGGTTTGTTCCAAGTTATTTTGAGTGGACACGACATGGGGAGACATTAATTTGTAGCACCTTGAGGGGTAATGAAGTAAATTTGTCAATAAATGTGAAAGGGTTTGAAGGGAGGATTAGATTTATAACAAGTAATGTGGGTGCAACTGAAAATCCTTACACCCAAATGGTTTATAATGCAACCGGTTATACCTTTTAAGAAAATATAAACAGTCTTGAAGAAGAACCAAACTCACATGTCAAAAGTTTTTTGACTTACTAAAATCAACTGACCAAGAATTATGGCCAAATTATGAGACCGTGACTCAATTATTTTCAATTGCTTAAATATTGAACATAAAGTCTAAAGGGCATATTACTCATCGAATGTTGGATAAAATTCTTACTTGGTATAATGAATCATTACCTCCTGATCATACAATAGTTGATAATTTTTATAATATGAAGAAACTTATTAGGATTCTTGATTTGCCAGTTGAAAAAATTGATTATTGCAAATTAGATGAATGCTATTTTGGGGAGATGATATAAAATTACAAGAGTGTAAATTTTGTAATCAATCTAGGTTCAAACCTAGAAAAACATTATATGAAATAGAAATTAGTACCCTGAAAGTAGAAGTATTATTTCCTGCTAACTCCAAGACTTTAAAGACTATATGCCTCTTATGTTACAGCATCCCAAATGAGCATAATGAACATAAACAAGAAGATGGAATAATGAGTCATCCATCATATGCACTCGTATGAACATATTTCAATAACACCCATTATGAGTTTGCTGTTGAAAGTAGAAATGTTAGTTTGGGATTATCGACAGATGCATTCCAATCTTTTATTGAATCCGGCCAACAATATTCATCATGGCCAATCATAATTACTCCTTATAATTTGCCTTCATAGATGTGTATGAGTGAGGAATATATGTTATTAACGGTAAATGTGCTAGAGCTTACGAATCCAAAGCATAAAATTGATGTATTCTTACAACCATTGGTATTTGAATTCTATCATCTTTGGGAATTTGATGTGGAGACATATAATGTGTCTCTTAAACAAAATTTTTTGTTGATAGTAACTCTGATGTGGACTATTAGTGATTTTCCTGCATATGCTATGTTGTCTAGATGGAGCACAATAGGGAAATTGGATTGTCTTTACTGTGGCAATGATTATGATGTATTTTATCCTCCTAACGAGGCCAAAATATCTTGGTTTGACAACCATAAAAAATTTCTTCCTCCAGATCATCTATTTAGATGCAATAAACAAAATTTTATTAAGAATAGGATGGTACAAAAACCTCCTCCCCCTTATAAAGTTGGTGAACAGATATTGAAGGAGATTGATGAATTAAGGTTACTGAAAGTTATAGAACTTGAAACTGAAGAAGTTAATAGAAGCATTAGTAAAAACTTTAGTTGAAGAAAATGAAGTATCTTCTGGGATTTGCCATATTAGAAAACTAATTTGATACTTCATAATTCAGATGTGATGTATATTAAAAAATATTTTTGACAATTTATTCAATACCATAATAAACACTGAAGGGAGGACAAAGGATAATGTAAAATCACAAGCTGATTTGAAAATTTTTTATAGAAGAAATGAGTCAGATAAAGATCTTCACATCGGTAAATATCCAAAAGCATGTTACACTTTGAACAGAAAACAAACAATAAATTTGTATGAATGGTTGAAAAGTCTAAAGTTTCCCAATATTTATGTTTTGAACTTAGCATGGTGTATAGATATGATGAAGTACAAATTATTTGGAATGAAAAGTCATGATTATCTTGTGTTTATGCAAAGGCTAATTCCAATTGCATTTCAAGAGTTGCTACCGAATAAGGTTTGGGAAGCTATAACAAAATTAAGTTTGTTTTTCAAAAGTTTAATATCATCTAAAATACAGTTTGCTGAAATGGAAAAACTAGAAAGGAAAATTTTAGTAATCTTGTGCAAATTAGAAGGGATTTTCCCTCCAAATTTTTTTGACTATATGGAGCATCTACCCATATATTAAGCACACGAGGCTAAACTTGTTGGTCCAATTTAATATCGATGGATGTATCTGTTTGAGAGGTAATTATAATCAATATTTAAATAAAAATTATAGCATGTTTTAATCACATAATTATTGTAACCTTATTTGTAATGTAGGTTTTTACATCACTTGAAGAAAAATATAAAAAACAAGGCTATAGTTGAAGGTTCGGTATGTAATACTTATTTAGTGGAGGAAGTAAGTACATTTTGTTTACATTATTTTGAGCTACATGTGCACATAATAGAAAGAAAAATTCCTCATAATGACGATGGGGCTGAAACGAGTGATATTGACGATAACTTTTCCATTTTCACATATCCAGGATGAACATATGGACATTCAGTAAAAAGAATGTTTACAGAAGAAGAAATAGAGGTTTCCCGTGGTTACATTTTGTTGAATTGTCAAGAAGTTTAACCTTTTGTACAGTAAGTTTAAGTTAATTTTGAAATTGATTATTTGAGTTTTCGAAGTTAGTATTATTCACAATTAAATTACATAATAATGTTTTTAGATTATACGAATAATGGTTACGCAAATGCTCAAAAAAACATAGGATGATATCAATAAAGAAATTGGAAGACACTTTCCTCGATGGTTCAAGAAATATGTAAGTAATCACATAATTGCAATAATTGAAATGGATGAATTATCATATCAAAGTGTTTAAATGACATTATACTATTCAATACGAAAAAAATTTGGTGTAGGCCTCAGAAAATCCAATAGAGAACAAGTTCATATGTGATCTTATGAAAGGACCTTTATGAATGTTAAATCGTATCTGGTATATTTTGTTAATGGATACAAATTTTATACAGAATATTATGGTCATAGCATGATAACAGTAAATAGTGGGTTGCATATAGGAAGAATTGATAGATTAAAATGGTAAAATTATTGAGGTACTTGAAATTGAGTAACCTACATTGCCAATAAGATGGAGTGTGATATTTAAGTGTGTCTAGTTTGATCCAACTCTTAATGTTGAAACAAAAGTGCACAATCAATATAATCTAGTTGAAATCAACCAACTAAGAAGATTTAGACAATTTTAACCTTTCATGTCGACGATCCAAGTGATCTAGGTGTATTATGTTCCTTTTCTCAGCTTACTGTGAAATAAGTCATATTAGTTAGCCGTTTGCAAAGTAAAACCTCAAGGTGTTTTTGAATTACATAGAAAAGGAGAAAAATAAGAGAATGGTAAGTGAAGCGTTTCAGAAAGATGTTTATGAAATAAATGCATGTGTAACATATGACAAGAATGAACCTTTGAACGATCCAATTAATGAACATGCTGAAATTTCATCTGGAAAGGATGAGGAGGGCAAGAAACTTGAAGAGGAGCCTAAGTTTGATTCTAATTCGTTAAAAAAAGAAGATGATGATGTTTTTTATTTACAATTAAGTGATGATAGCGATTAATTTGTATTGATAATAGAATATTATATGAATAAATATATTATGGCATCAATGATATAATGTTATTTGTGTTTAATTTATAGTTCTATTATCGGAATATTCAATAAAATATGAATTTCTGGTTAAAAAATGGCACAAAAGAGAAAACAAGATTTGTTGCGACTAAGGTTCAGGTTACCACGTTTTCCAAATGAAGCATCATATTCTGCAAATGCTACAGAATCAGGTGTTGTACGTCTAGCTATTGCACATCCAGATGAGGCATCACCTTCCCAAATTATAGTACCTGTACAGTCACCTCTTGTACTTGCTGCTACATCATCCATCACCTCTACACCAACAGAGATATCAGGGGTAAACATTGCGGATAATGGAGGTGGCCTCCAACCTGGAGCTAAGGGAGTTGATGGAAGAACTTACATTACAACTGTCAACAATCTGTGAGTGATGTTCTAAAAATTTTGTAATTCATTCATGATAACACCATAAGTTTATACTTAAGTTATCTTTTTTAATTTGAAAATGATCTAAAAATGTTTATATATTAGGTTGGTTATGTTTGAAACGTGCTCTAGAAATATCTCATCCAAGTTCAAGGAGATGATAGATCTTGAGAGTTATACATGGAAGAATGTCTCTCAGGCGACAAAGGATTTTTATTATCAAGAGTTTGAGATACACAAAATATATTCTTTAATATTTTTTATTTTATCTAATTTTATATGTTAATTAGATAAATATTGTAGTTTATAAGTATTTATAGTATATTTTCTTTTTTTCAAAAAGATTTTTTTTTGGGATTCAAAATTTGATGATGTAATTTATAATGTATAGGAGGGGCGAGCTCGTACACATTATAGAAACTTTCTTGGTTCGATACATAAGAAGGGTGTACGATCACCATATATATCTAAAGAATTACGAAGTCGTTGGTAGCAGTATTGGGAATCACTCAAGGCAATATCCATTTTAGAGCATAATTCTGCCAACAAACATGGAGGACCAAATAGAGAGAGGTTACCCGTACACATTGGAGGATTTTTGACCCATTGGGAGCATGCAATTCAACTTGTAAGTATACAAACTTTACACTTATATTCTAATTTTTATACTTTGATGTATGAAATTTAGAATGAAAATATATATGTATTATAGATAATAATAATGTTATCAATGTTTGGTATCATTAATGGTTTTATTGTTAAGTTAAGTTTTTTTCTAACATAGGATAAATATAATAAAAATAGAAAAAAATCTGGCGAAATTTTTGTATATTATAGTTCCCTTATAACGTTTATTCTGATGTAAGAAAAGCATATGGGTAAGAAGCCTACATAATGTCAATTTCTTTTGTACACTCACACCAAGAAGCATGATTGTGTAACCTTCGTCAACACTCGATGCAAAAAATTTCATGTATGTAAAATATATACTTTAATATTAATTCTTAAAAATTATCACTTATTAACACAAACAATTATAATGATAGGACCAAAAATAAGAAATCATTAAACGACAGTCTCAAAACTTTGAAACTGTTGATGAGAGTCAGCCATATCTTGATGCAGTGGGTGGTAGGGACCTTCATAGAAGGATATTCGGCTTAGATTCATTTGCAAACATATGTTGTTCGCAATCCTCTACTTCCTCTGCATCTGGATATAGTAGGCGGTCTGCTGCATCAAATGAGAGAGTCGTTCAAATTGAAAACACAATAGAGAGGCTAATGGAGTGCATAATCTAGCTCCATAAAGAGGTGGATGAGTTGAAAGGGAGGGACATGACCTCATCGCAGCATTCAGACCATCCGCCTTCACCACTTGTATAGCTTCTGGATAAATGAATGTATTTGATAGTCTACTACTCTTAAGTTTTTATATGAAATTTTAATTTACAGTTATTTTCAAGATCCTTATTTGTGTATATTATAATATTTTATTATATTACCAATCAGAATAATGTTTACTTTATATTTATCAAGCAATGTTATATTATTTACATAAATTCAATGTAAAAAATCAAAATATTATCAACAGAAAACTCGGGCAAGAAGTGAGAAATGACGGTTGAAATTTATCATAGCTATAGTTCCCAACGAAATTACAATATTCAGTCAGTAAATTTAGCGATGAAATGTTATACGTTCGTCGGTAAATTTAGTGACAAACTTACAATTTATAGTTGGTAAATTTACTAACAGAATATTAGAAATCCATTGCAAATTTAACAACGAAATATTCATAAATACAAAATTCTATCACTAAATTTACTGGTGGATTCCTTATTTTCGTCGCCAAAATCTATCTACAACCGTTTCTCTGACTACTTTTCATAACCAAATTTATTTCCCGACGGAAATTCTTTATTCTCGTTCAGTAATTTCCGTTGATAAAACCTATTTTTCTTGTGGTTACATGTTATAT
>JANPWT010000247.1:37540858-37551702 GCA_024678245.1 Erythroxylum densum | reverse complement strand
GTTGTTCAAGAAAGGAAAAAGGAAGAGGAAGGGAAGAGCTTCCCTTTTGAGCTAAGGATCCCTTCATTTGGTGAAGAATGAAGGTAAGATCATTTTAAATCTTCTAGATTTTTGGAAGGATTATAGTTCATGTAGTTTAGAAAAGACTTGGGTTTAAGTATACTAGAACCAATTTAGTGATTGTGCTTTGAGGAATTTTCAATTGAAAACCCTATTGAGTGGGATTTTTGTTATTGTATAAGGGGATCAAAAGAGGCAAGAGGAACAAGAGAAGAGGCTTTTTGAACAAGTCCATAATCAAGGAAATCAAGGTGGGTACATGTTTATAATAGAGTAAATAAGCCACTATTGTTTTTCCTTAAAGCAAAGAAGTTTACTGATTTCAATTGCATCATAAGTGTTACATCTTTTGCTTTTGCATGGTTTGTGAAATCTGCTATATGTTTGCTACATGAACTGTGTAACGGTTTATAAAGAGATTTTTCAAGTGATTTCTAAAAAGAATAACAAGTTTTGAAAGTGCATATGAAATATTGTTTGCTCATGAAACTCAATTTTTCAAAAAGTGCCATTTTGGGCAACACAAGTTTACAAGTCATGATATATGTGTTATGTGGCTTTGTGGTGATCCCTCAAGAAATGTCACGTGCACGTTGACCCAAGTTTAAGGCTTCTCCCACTTGCCTACTAGTGTCATGGAACTCCTTCATGGACTCCCATAAGTTCACGGCTACGCAAGATCATTACGTAGGATTGCGTTAGGACATTCTGTTCACGGCTACCCAAACCATTTTGATGTGCGTACGTGCTTATGATCTGTTGACAAGTTTGATGCATGCATGATTTATAATTACTCATGAATTATTTGATAAATTGAAAATTTTAAGAAACAAATGTTTGAGGATTTTTATTACGAAATTACTATAGTTTCGAAAATGTACAATGGCAATGAGTTTTGAAAATAATTTTTGTTTATTTTTCCGTTATAAATTGTTACCCACGAGCTTTAAGCTCACCCCCATTCTCCTCCCCATGTCCAGATGATGAACAAAAGATGGAGTAAAAGAGAGTCAAGACCTAACCTCGATTATGCACATTTTTGTATTTTTTAAGCTAGATTTTGTAACCATGAGGGTTTAGTTGCATTTCAAGGATTATTAGTTCATGTAACTTTTGTATATGGAGATTTGAGACATTGATGTATTGTGGCTTGAAATGTCATAAAAGCCTTGTAATAATTTTGTTTTGATGTTTGATTGTCATGGTCACGCCACCCTTATGGGATGATGCCTAATAAGGGTTTTTAGAAATAATCTTACAAGATAATATGCTTAAGTATTATGATTTCGCAAGAGTTGGGTTCCAGCAATGGTACCCAACAATCCCGAAATGGAAATGCAGTAGAAGGGAGATTAAAGTAAGGGATATAGCTAGCAGAGAAGCAACAGTGTTAGCAAAAGGAGAGGTGAACAATGCCAAGGAACCTCCATATTTTTCATCATAAAAGGTCTTATCTGTGTAAATAATATGCAATTTTTATTCAAATTAACTCTCAATGACTACTAAACATACGACTTATAAAAGTAAGTTAATTATAACTTTCATCCTTTTCTATACTAATTCAGTTCAATAATCAATAATGATTTTAAGTGTTTTTAGACATATTTTACCTAATTCAGGATATTCATTAATAAAATTTAATAACAAAGATTATAATAAGCTTAAGAAATCTCTTTCCCATACTTGAAATTGTATATTGTTCCCCATGTACACAATATAAGCACAAATAAAGAAAAGAAGAAAGGATAAGAAATTTGTACTTCCCTGAGATATACAAATTTCATAATTATGATTTTGAGGAGGGATCCATCTGATAATAGATTCAATCATCCTTGCAAAATATAAATGAAAAGGGATAAAAAGATAAAAGAAAATAAAAATAACAATAAAGAACTAAAAAATATGGAAATAAAATAACATAAATGAAAATATTATTGTATTAATGTTTGACAAAGTAAAGTACTTTAAAAGTGTATTTTAGATCCTAAAGTTTACATCAAAATCTAAGTCAAACCTTAATGTTTCAGAGCATTCAAGTTGAAGCTTAACATTTACAAAATATTCAAAACAGACCCTATAAGGACAGAAAATCTAACTCCGTTAGTTAAATGCCATGTCATATATGATTTAGCTTTTTAAAAATTTTGTATATTAGTAGGACCCACTTTTGTTGATATGTCATTTTTTATCTTTAAATGAAAGTGAGTTCTAGAGTTATGTATAAAACTAACCGTTTTTTAACCTCTCTAATCCAATGTCGATGACTCCTCATTCTCCAACAATTTTCTACCATCGACTGATTCCAGAACTGTTGTTCCTTACCAACAACCTAATGTTACCATCTTTTTCTGCCAAGTTCTTTTGCTTAACTTCTCTAGAAAGCATAAACTAAGAAAAATGAACAATACCAATTGAGTTTCTGATAATTGGTGAAATGTAAGTGGATGGTTATTAACATTTTCGGCCAATAACGGCTATGCTTTCTATAACTATTTCGATCGCTTTCTTTCTTCTCATTCTTTCTTAACCCTTTTTGCTTCATGCATATTTTCTACAAAATTGTCTTTTTTTCTAAAAAATTATCACTTTTTAAACTAAAATGTTGTTTTCTTAATGAAATATCGAAGATGTCATCTTTTCTCATGAAGAATATCAAAATTTTCCCTTCTAAGTAAGTTGACTATACACAATCAATGTTAAGCTTATATGTATGATTCTTTGGCAATCGTAGCTTATCATTTCTTCTCTCTTCATCAGCTATTGACTGTTATGGGATGGGTATACTCAAGATGAAGTAGGGAACCAACTGAGAGCTCAATCACTTTTTCATCAATGCTGATAAGGAATCTATCCATTGTTAATGAGTATGACAAGTTCATCTCTTTTTTTCCCACTAGTTTCTCTTTATGCTTGATATGTTACTTTACTCTTATATTTATTTTTTTGCATTCAAATGCCTTCTTTTTCAGCTCTATTAGTCGCATTCTAAGATAAGCCTTTATGATTGAATGTCCCTTCATAGAGCTTGAAGAAATGGTCTTTCATAGTAAAGCATCAATAAGTGCACAATGGCAGTTCTATAAAGTAATTAATTAGCTTCTAGGTCAAAAACATGATCTTTTTAATCAATTCCATTGATGCTAGCTAGGCAAGATCTATTTGTCTTGGTTAACTTCATTATTGTGTACCTATTGAATGAAGCCTGAATTAAGGTTAGCTCACTTATGTCAATGGAAAAAGACAGTTTCTTATAGCTCTTACTGTTAAAAAATGCAATTATATTAGTGGAGCATTTAATTAAACTTGATTAATTATTTGGTTCGTGTATTTTGAGATTCATTGTATTTTTCTTATGCATGTATCTTATGTTTTCCAAGATTTGTATTGTTTCAAAGAGTTGTCTTACATATCTATAAATACCACGTACTAGTTCATTTCCAAAATGGGACAAGAAATCCAAATCAAGTGAGTTTTTTAGATTAGTTGAGTATTCTCCTTTGTCTTTCTATCTCCCTTATTTACTACAAAGTGGCATCATAGACATTATTTTGAAGATGTTAAATTCTATTTTTTCAATCCTCAAACTCGTAAAAGAAAATCATGATAAGTGGTGTACGCGTATGAAGGTGATTCTTGGCTCTCAATATGCATGGGAGATGGTAGAACAAGGATATGATGAACCAAAAAATGAAGGAGCTTTGAATCAACAACAAAGGAACATGTTACAAAATAATTGTAGATTGGATCAACATGTTGTTAGCATCATTTATACGACATTGGATAATGAAATGTTGGAAATAGTGTTAAACGCAACAAAATCAAAGGAAGACTGGGTGATTCTTCAAAAGGCCCATAGAGGAGTTAATAAGGTGAAGAAGGTATGTCTTCAAACATTGATAGGAGAATTTGAATCCTTACATATGAAAGAGACTAAATCCATCCATAACTATTTCACAAGAGTCGTGGAAACTACTAATCAAATGAGATATGGCAAGAATTTGGAAGATGTTAGTGTTATGGAGAAAATTATTCGTACTTTTGATTCAAAATTTGACCTTGTTGTCATGGCTATTAAACAATCTCAAGATTTTGAAGCCATGACTATTGATGAACTACAAGGATCCTTGTAAGCTTATGAGAAAATATTGAAGAAGAAGGAGTAACTAGTTCAGACCTTTCAAGCAAAGGTCCCTTTGAAAGATAAGAAGCAAGAATCCACTAGCTCACAAGGAAGAGGAAGAGCAAAAGGTCATAGTCAAGGCTATGAAAGAGGTAGAAATCATCATAGTCATGGTTATGGTTGTGATCGTGCTCATAGAAGAGGCAAACATCACTTCAATAGTGAAGAGTCAAGCTAACAATCTCAAAACTCAAGAGGTCGTGGAAGCTATTACTATAGGAGAGGAGGAGGAGGAGGAAGAAGGTATGACAAATCTAATATTCAATGTCATAATTGTCACAAATATGGTCATTATTCCTATTAATGTTGGAGTGCTACTAGCAACTACGGAGAGGCTTATCTTATGGAGATGAAAGAAGAAGAAGAAGGAGAACTACTTTTGTTATTGGCTAATAAAGGAGAAGAAAATAAATTTTTATGGTATCTTGACACTAGTGCTAGCAATGATATGAGTGGCAATAAGGAGCTATTCATAGAGATTGATGAGAAGAAAAAAGGAGAAAATATTTTTGACGATAATTTAAAAGTTTCAATTGAAGGCAAAGGTGATATTCTTGTCTTTACAAAAATGGTGGTCATAGACTTATTTCACAAGTATATTATGTTCCTTTTTTGAAAGAAAATATATCTTGAGTATGGGACAATTGCTAGAAAACGGATATGATATCCAGTTAAAACATGTTTGTTGAACTTTGAGAGATGAAGCATATAACTTAATAGCAAGGGTAGCTACATCAAAGAATAGAATGTTTAAGCTCAATATCAATTTTGATAACCTTAGATGCTTGAAGACACGTGTCAAAGACTTCTCTTGTTTTTAGCATATGAGATTTGGTCATCTAAATTTTAGAGGACTAAATTTATTAGTAAAGGAGAATATAGTGAATGGTTTGCTTCTCATTGCTCAACCCAATCAATTATACGAAGGGTGTGTTATGGGAAAGCAAGTGAGAAAGCCTTTTCTAAAGGAGTCTACCACGAGAACCATTAAGCCACTTCAACTTGTTCATGTCAATATTTGTGGCCCAATTAAGCCATCTTTTTATGGTAAAGCAAACTATTTCTTACTATTCATTAATGATTTTTCTCGTAAAACTTAGGTTTATTTTTTGAATAAGAAAGATGAAGCTTTTGGAGTTTTCCAAAAGTTCAAAGCCTAAGTTGAAAATGAGAGTGGATTTATCATCAAATCTTTGAGGATGGATAAAGGGGGAGAGTTCACTTCCTTGGAGTTCAAAAAATTTTGCAAAGCTAAAGGCGTTCGTCATTTTCTTATAGTTCCATACTCTCCGCAACAAAATGGAGTTGTAAAAAGTAAGAATAGATCTATTCTCAACATGGCAAGGAGTATGCCAAAGAGCAAGAATATGCCTAAGGAATTTTAGTCCCAAGCTATTACTTATGCTGTTGTATTCTTATTCAACTTATCCCCTACTAAAAGTGTTCATGGGATGGCTCCTTAAGAAGCTTGGAGTAATAAGAAGCCAAGTGTTTCTCATTTGCAAATTTTCGGAAGCATAACATATGCTCATGTTCCTAAAGACATGAGGTCGATGTTAAATGATAAAAGTAAAAAGCATGTCTTCATTGGCTATACCTCTGATTCTAAGGGCTATAAGTTGTTTAATCCTACCAATAGGAAGGTTATAATTAGCAGAGATGTTGATTTTGATGAAGAAAGTTCCTGGAGGTGGGATGTCTCTAAAAATGAAGAAAGTGTTTCATTTCCTATGATTGGAGGTTTTGACCATGATAGGTATAAAGATATTTATACTCCTCTTTAATCACCCGATCCTAGAAGAAATGAAAGTCCTCCTCAAAACTCAGAGAGTCTTAGATGAAGAAGGAGTTTACAAGATCTTTATGAGTCCGTGGAGATGGTAAAAAATACAACACTATTTTATCTCTTTATCAGTTTTGAGTCACTGCACTTTGAAGAAGCTATATAAGAAAAGAAATGGAGATGTGCAATGGATGAAGAGATTTAGGCAATTCAAAGGAATAACACATGGGAGCTTTCTACTCTTCCAAAGGGGTAAAAGGTGATTGGTGTGAAATGGGTATATAAAGTCAAAAGAAATGCTCAAGGAGAAGTAGAGAGGTACAAGGCAAGACTTGTCCCTAAAGGCTATAATCAACAACATGGAATAAATTATGATGAGGTGTTTGCTCCTATGGTTTGATTAAAGACCATTCGATTAATCATTTCCTTGGTAGCAAAAAAGAGATGGAAGATTTATCAAATTGATGTCAAATAAACATTCTTGAATGGCTACCTTGAGGAAGAGGTGTTTATCTAACAACCATTGGGGTACTTATTTAGAGGACATGAAGACAAAGTGTTGAAGTTAAAGAAGGCATTATATGGTTTGAAACAAGCTCCAAGAGCTTGGTATAGCTGCATTGATAAGTATTTCCAAAGCCATGGATTCACCAAATGACCCCAAGAACATCCTCTTTATATTAAAGAAGGTGGAAATTATATGTTGATGACTTGATCTTCACAGGTAACAATTTAAAGATGTTTGAAGAGTTTAAGAAGGTGATGACTAAAGAATTTGAAATGATTAATATAGGATTTATGTCCTATTTCCTTAGTGCTAAAGTGAAGCGAGATGATGATGGTATCTTTATTTCTCAAGTGGCTTATGCAAGAAAGATTCTTGAGAAATTTAAGATGAAGAATTGAAAGCCCCTTAATACATCAATTGATTGTGCAACAAAATTGTCAAAGTTTGATGAAGGTGAAAAGGTGGATCCAACTCTTTTAGGAGTCTCGTTGGAAGCTTGAGGTATTTGATTTGCAAAAGACCCAATATTCTCTTTAGAGTACTATAAGTCGTTTTATGGAAGCTCCAACTAGTACTCATATGGTAATGGCTAAAAGGATTTTGCGATATATCAAAGGTACTATTGATTAAGGTTTGCACTATTCTTCTTCATCTAATTTTCAAATTATTGGTTATAGTAAGTGATTGGGGAGGTGATGTTGATGATAGAAAGACCACAAGCGGGTTTATATTTTTCAAGGGTGACACTGCTTTTACTTGGAGTTCTAAAAACAAACCCATTGTGACTTTATCTACATTTGAAGCTGAATATGTTGTAGCTACTTTTTGTATCACACATGAAATTTGGTTAAGAAGGTTGTTGAAGATGCTACATGTGACTCAAGATAGAGCTACCTCTATTTTTATAGATAACAAATCTGCTATATCATTAGGGAATAATCCTAGGTTTCATGATCGAAGTAAGCAAATATATACAAAGTTTCATTTCATACGGTGTGTATTGAGAACAAAGAAGTTGAGCTTTCTTATATGAGAAGATGTTGACCCCCGAATTTCTTTTCTTATTGGTTTAAATAAATTATGAGGTTTTGATAGAATAAATTTTTTTGGAGTTAATTATTATGTCAATGTTAGTAGAATTTATTATGTGGGTTAGTTAAATTAAAAGTGGTAAGAATGCATAAAGGGCATTTTTGGTATGTCACTTAAGCATTTAAGATCATCAAGCATGAAAGGAAGGGTAAGTGGACTTTTCGCACTCATTAAGGTAAAATGGGAAGAGGAAAATTTTGTCTTTCTTTTTAGAAGAGAAAACGTGAATTGAAGATAGAAAGAAGAGAAGAAACGAAAATAAGAGATAAAGAAGTGAGTGTTTCGGTTCTTGAGAGGAAAGTAGGAAGAGCAAGTAGGGTTACATCATTTCTTAGTTTTCAAGAGAGAGTTTGAAATTGTTTAAGAAGAGAAAGAGAAAGAGGAAAAGAAGAGCTTTCGTTTGAGCCAAACATCTTTTCATTTGGAGAAGAGTTAAGGTAAGAGCATTTTGATCTTTTGGATTTTTGGAAGAGTTTTGGTTCATGAGGCTTAGGAAATGCATGGGTTTAAGTATTCTAAGATTCATTTTAGTGAATGTATGTTCTTTAGGTTTTCAATTTGAATTCCTATTGAATGAGATTTTGCTATTGTTGACCTAAATCACGAAGGGCAAGAGGAAAGGCATTCTTAAGAAAATTTTTAAGCAAGAAATTCAAGGTGAGTTTCATGTTTATAATTGAGTAAATAAGCCATTAATGTTTCTTTCAAATAAATGGAATTTAATGTTCTTAACTACTTTATAAATGTGAATTTATTGCTCTTTAAATGCTTTGAGAAATTGCTATATGTTTGGTATATGAATGGGGTTGATAATTTATGGAAAGAATGTGAAAATAGTTTTTGAAAAAATGTTATGTTTATGATATCATGTTTCATAAATGTGCCAATGTGAAATGCATGATTATGTGAGTTTGTGGTAGTCTATTCTATTATGTTAAGTACACTTTGATTTTATTAAAGGCTTCTCTCGCCTGGCCGCTAGTGACACAGAGCTCCTTTATGGACTCCCTCATGTTTATGACTACGTAGAACCATTATGTGGGATTGCAATAGTACGTTCTATTTACGACTACATAAGACTGTTATGTGGAAATGTGTTAGTATGCTCTGTTTACAGACCTACCAAACCATTTCTGATAGGATTATGCATTTAGAATGTGTTGACAAGTTTAATGAATGCATGACTTATGCTGCTTATGAATTGTTTGATAATGTGAGAATTTTGGAACTATGTGTTTTTATGGATTTTGATGCAAAGTGATTATGATATGGAGCATTTTTAAAGGTTTTGCTTGTTTCTGATTATAAACTTGTCACCCACGAGCTTTTAAGCTCACCCCCATTCTCCTTCTCATATTCAGGTGATGAGCAAGAGACTGAGTAGTAAAGAGTCACGACATCACTCCGACTTTTCATACTTGTGTATTTTGATATTGATTATGTAAACTTAAGGCTTTAGCCGCATTTCATGTTTTACTCATTCATGTATCTTTTGTATTTTGGGATTTTGAGACATGATGTATTGCGGCTTGAAATGCCCGTTAAAGCTTTGTAAAACTCTTATCTTTTGAGGTTAATGAAATATATTTATATTTTTCTCATGACTTTCCAAGTGTTTGCATTGCATTTTCAAACATTTCATAAAGTTAAAATATGTGTTCTGACTTTAGGCGAAAGTTGTATTAATCTAGGCTGACTTAGACAAAGTTGCCTTTTTGGAAGTTGTAGTTTATCCTCTTAGCTTTCCATTGATATAGAGTATGAAATCTTTGGATATCAGAGTTGAGAGATATGTTATGGAAAAAGGATAGGAATGTATGAAAGATGAGAAAAGTTGGTGAAAGAAACAAGGAAAAAGGCATCTGTTGCGACCGTGAGGAATAATGGTGTGAACGTGACCTAAGCTGTGGATTTAAGGAAGAACAAGGTGCGATCACGAGAGTGTGTGGCTAGGAGCTAGGAGCTACACATATTTTCTGTGGGATGTTTGGCTAGGAGTTACACTTTTTGCATACTGGTGCGATCGTAAGGATCGTGGTGTGAACCTGACAATGTTTGATTCTTTTGGCTATAACTTTATCATCTGACCTCCAAATGACTTAATTCTTGAACCAGTAGATTCTAACACGTTTCTCTATCTCTCAATAAAAATTGGTAGCTTTTGGTGTTGATTTGAAAAAGATTGATCGAAAGAAAATGAGGGAACCGATTGGAAGAGCATAAATGGGTTATTTTACCGAACATACTTCGGTATTTTAATCATATCTTGATTTGTAGAGCTTCGAATGAGATGATTCTTATTTCAAAATAAACTAGAGACATGGAGCTACAATTGTTTTGAGAAAGTCAATTTGTAATTCTTCTGAATGACTGGTGTGAGTACGCTACCCTTATGGGACGCGTGTCTAGATGTCACTTAGAACGTTCGACATGTGTCGCACGAGGGTGGGGTGCCCAACAATATAAGGCGCTTAAGTAGCTTAAGAATGATTTAGTCTCATCTCTAATAATAGCATTGCCCAACTTTTAACAACATGTTATCATAAGGTAGATGCTTATGGGATAGATATAGGTATTGTGGTTCAACAAAATAAACACCTAATCGAATTTGTAAGCAAAGATATGACACCTAAGCACATGGGGCTCTTAACATATGAAAAAGAATTCCTCTAGTCATTATGACTACCAATCAATGACATCATTACTTAAGTAAGAGGTCATTTAAGGTGCGAATAGCCTATCAAATTATTAAACACTTTTTAGGAATTAAAATACCATTCCAAATGACATGGCTTCCAAAAATTGATGAGATATAATTTTTAAGGCCGTCTATAATAGTGAAAAGAAACTAAGGTAGATAATATATTATCCTTGTGTTAAGAAAGGACCTGTTAACATTAAAAATAGCTCATGTTCACTTATGTTTGATAGAGGACATCAAACAGGGACTAGAGAAGGAAGCAACCATTAAGGACCTTATAAAGAAGCTTGAAGCAAAAGAAGTATACTCCAAAACATATTAGTGGAAGAATGGACAACAAGTTATGACAAAATATTAATGGAAATATTAATATTTATTACTGGTGACATCCCTTAAAGGGGAGGTGTAGTCTCCACTATCAAATGAGTGCAAAATTTGTTCCAATAGAAGAATTTAGTTAAGGAAATGATAAATTATGTTAAGAAGTATCTAGTTGGTTTAAGCAATAACATGATAATGA
>JANPWT010000247.1:37484106-37503428 GCA_024678245.1 Erythroxylum densum | reverse complement strand
ATAATAACAACAACAACAACAATAATTAATAATAATAATAAGTTTAAAACTTAATAATAATAATAATAATAATAATAGTAATAATAATAACAATAATTAATAATAATAATAATAATGAAGATGATGATGATAAGTGATAAGTAATATATTTAAGAATAAAAATTGCTTATGTGAGGGAGAGGTATAAATAGTAACTAATAGATTGGAATGAAAACTTGATACTCACCCTTTTTGGAGGGTTTAGTAGATTCCCAAATTTAATGGAATAAATTTATTCTCTTAGAATTGAAAACCTCAAAGTAATCACTATTTTTTACAGTTATTCCATTCCTTCATTCTCAAACCTTCAAATCAAACGCTCGATAAAAATCTAATGACACACTATTTTTGTAAAAATTTAAGCAAAGTCCACTTTAGTTAGATTTTTCCTAGCATCAGAGACAGAGAAAAGCTGCCAACGCAAGTGGGTTGGGTGGACTGGATTTCGTATGGTCTAGCGGCCTTGCCTCAAATACTATCATACCATACCTCTCCTCGTTTGTTGGCGAGCCTACTTTTGTCTGTAAATGAACTGACTGAGCCCCTTGGAGAATACTGCATTGCAGTCTTCCTCTGTGGGGGCACTTTTACCTTCCATAGAAGGCCAAGTAGGGACAACCGCATGTGATGCTACACGTATATATATACATGTCGCCTCTCACACAAATTCTTTTACGTACATGTGTCTGTATGAGGACCACTTGAGGATGAGATCGAACATTGTCACATTTATGATTTTCACATGCAAAAGCTTTCTTTCTTTCTCTATAGACTCGGACTTGGTTGGTAGGGCATTAGATGCACCTCGACGGGAGTTCATTCTCCCACGCAAATGAGTTTTTAGTAGTTAGGAAATTTATATGCGAGACCTTCTCATTTAATTGCCTGATGCTGACCCATCTACTCGTTTAGCTACCCCTCTGTTTCTTCAAGAAACAATACATTCTCCCGTCGGCATTTTCTTAAAACCCCAGTTTTTTTAGGCTCTGATTCAAGCCGTATTTGTAAAACAAACCCCAAGAGGTTTCTTTGTCTTCCTTTCCATTTCAATATAGAAAAAAGAAAAAGAACCGACCATTTTTCTCACTTTAACTTAATATTGACTATACATATCCAAGTCAGGCTAATAAGCTTGATGGTATTCAATGCCTTCACACCTTCACCTAGGTATCCTTCCATTTTCTTTCTAGAATGTACACTGTACAACAAACCGATGTATAGTACATTTGTGCTTGAAACTTAAAAACAAGAGTTGACCTTCCAGTTTAAAGGATTGTCAAAAGTAATTAAATCGTTTTCAGCCATGTCTGAATCTGACCCAACAGAGAGCTGAAGATGAAAAATTCGCTGCCCGAGAAGGGCCGTAATTAGGACTGACCCTGGTCGGTCCTGCCTGTTGACAGATCAGTTTTTGTTTTTACTGTTCCTTGATCAGCCATGTTGGAATTGGGTGGGCCTAGAAATGACGGTGACTCATTTTATTGATGCTTGTGAATGTGAATAGCACTGAATAAGCCTCTTTCTTTCTTTCTTTTTTTTCACATTTTCGTTTATTGTTCGATTGATGCATTAAAGATATGCTTGTAACTTTGGAATAGATAAGAATTTTGATATGAAAACTAGAATTAAAAATGACTGCATCATTTGTCACACGGCCTTTTTCTTTCTATACAAGCGCTGAGAGGCCTTTTCTGTGATTCTGATATTTTTAAGCATATTAATGCAATGGGATAAAAAAAAAAAGGACAAGTGGAACTGAAACCAGTACCTAATGCCCACCTTGTTACTCATCGGCATGATTACAAGGCGACGACTAAACAGCCCAAGAAAATGAAAAGAGACTGAAACATAGAACACGTATAAACCAACCTCAAGACGAGATGTGTCTTATCTTGGATTCTTAAAACAAACCCCCGAACAGGAAACTTTTAGTTTGAAAGATACGAAACTAAATTTTACAAAACCACGACAATGGCTCCTTCCTCCTCATCTTCTCCTTCTTCATCTAAATCTTCTTCCTCTTCTCCTCTACCACACCAGTCCCTTCAGTTCACTCCTGTAAGTTCAGTTTCTGTTTGTTTCCTGAGAAAAGAAGCTCCTCTGAACCTTTTCCAATGCAAAAGTTGCAAACTTTTAATAGTGTTTGTATTTATTTGGTTACCTAACATGTTGTTTTGGTTTTTCTTTATATTGGATGGCAGATTCAAGAATGTGAAAGAGAAGAACAAGATGATGAATGTAGTGATGAAGAGAGAATTAGTCCAATCAAAGCTACACCAATTGGTTGTAAAGAGAGAAGAACAACTCCAAAACACCACCCAACACCACTCCATGACAAGAACACAAAGCCTGCCAACCCCAAGAAACGACCTGGGCTTGGTGAGAGAAGTGGTGGCGATAGTTCAGTCTCGTGCAACAAGTGCAGGCCAAACTCGAGAGAGAAGATATCTGTGGTTCCTTTAGACAACAGTGGCTTAAACAGACTCTCCGCATCCATTCCAAGCCCTAATGGGATCTTCAAGTCTATCTTCTCTTCATTGACAAGAAAAAGTCTATCTTCTGATGTATCAACTACTAGGGAAGAGCAATGGAAGCTGGCAGTGGCTGAGCTATCACACAAGTTGATTCAGACTACTAGAAAAAGAGATGAGGCTCTTCTTGAAGCTTCAAGGCTCAAGTACTCGATGGCTGAACTTGAGAAGAAGCTTAACATCCTTGAAGTTTATTGCCACAATCTAAAGTCTGGACTTGATGAGTGTAGCAGCAATTCACCGTATCAGACTGGCAAAGGTTACTGGGTCAACCGTGAACAAAACGTTCCAGGTATTAATGACAAAGTGATAGAACAATTCTTGGTTTTAGTATCAGAAGCAAGATCATCTGTCCGGCTCTTAAGCAGGTCATTAACTACGCAACTAAGACACCTGGGAGGCAGATTCTTTGAGAGGATATCTTTGCTTTTGCAGCCATATGATATAAAGATACCAACTTCCAAGAACCCAAAAAGTGTGGTCCTTTACCTTGAAGCCCTGCTGAACAAAGCTTTCTTTGAAGACTTTGAAACTGTTGGGTTTCAAAAGAGTTCTACAAATCAAGTACTGAATCCAATTGGTAGATGCGAAGTGAACTACGCATCTTTTAATGCGCTTAAAGAGTTGACATGGGATGAGGTATTGAACAAAGGAACAAGGCATTTCAGTGAAGAGTTTAGCAAGTTCTGTGACAGGAAAATGAATGAAATCGTAGCTATGTTGGGTTGGAACAGAGCTTGGGCTGAGCCGTTGTTACAGGCATTTTTTGGTGCGTCTAAAAGTGTCTGGCTCGTTCACCTCCTGGCCAACTCGGTGCACCCAAATTTGACAATCTTTAGAGTGGACAAAGGAGTTAGTTTTGACTCGGTTTACATGGAGGACACAGGTGGAGACAGGGCTAGGAAATTAGTTCCGACCATGGTTCGAATCATGGCTGCACCTGGGTTTTATGTGTATGGCAGCGTGGTCAAGTGCAAGGTCATGTGCAGGTACTACAGTAGCAATGCAAGGATTTAGCACTTTCTCCTTAGGGTTTTGTCTCAACCAATACTAAACATTGCGATCAGTTTATATTGTCCATTAAGTAAATAGGGGATATGTGTTTGAACTATGGGTTTCTTTCTCGGGGTTGAAGTTGCAGGTTGACATTTTCTAGCCATCTTTGTTTTATTCCATGTCCACTCAATTTGCGATTGACATGTCGACGTACTTATTGGGGGTTGAATAGAAACAAGGTATAGTTTTCTATGGCTTCCTAATCCACCATTCATGTATATGGAATAATCAAAGAAGGGACCTGTGTTATATGGTTGGATGCTACTCGTGACTAGTTTTTGGATCTTCTTAATTTTATTGTAGAGAAATGCTGCAAATTCTCCTCTTCCTTTTTTTCAACCATCTTTGTTGGGTATTCTTTTCACTGCCAGCTCAGAACTATATTTACATGGTCCATGCCACACCGAATGTCCTACTGTATAGAGTTGTTCCATTTCAATCTGGTGGCGAGAGCTAGGATGGTCATGGACAAAGGTACGATCCATCTCTGCTCCTGCCAGTGACTCAGTAAAGAAAGACCTGGTTCAGACTCAAGTACCAGTTTTTGAGTTTGTAATGGATGGCTGTTTTTTCATCTTCACATTAAAATACATAATTAAGTAGTTATGTTTTAAATTTAACCGATCACCGACTCCTGTGTATGATAAGGAACTTGAAAATTACGAGATAGTGGCAATGACCGAGTCGTCACAGAAATGATTATGGTTTGAAAGAAATTGTATTAAAATGGTATCCAATTAATTCATGCCTAAAAAATACTTTTTCTTGCTTGCTTTATGCCTTCCAATCACATGAAGATGAAAGTTGTATCGGATGGAGCCTGCGTTATAAATGTGCTAGTGGGGAGGGACTAGTTTCAAAGTGAAACGGGTTACAATACAGAACAAGGACCTGTCTTAAATATGACAGACGCGGATATTAATATTTTGATGGACATACACATGGTCTGGGCTAGGATAGGAAATGTCAGGTAGTTACGGCGTTGTTGGCGATTATAATCCTGTCATGGTCCTCAGCTAGGCTCATTGTTTTACGGAAAAAATTTCGATTATGGGGTATTCGGATTTTTTATCTAATATTATAGTATTTTATTGTGTCTAATAAATTTCAGCCGTTTATTTATGTAATCTTATATAGGTCCTGTATGGACTCCACGTAAGTCCCACAAAATAAATAATTAAAATTTTATGAGACGGAATAAGATAGTATTATTGGACAGAGGATCTTGATTCCTGATATGGCGAAAAGCCAAATGCCAAATTTCAAATTGTAACAAATTATGGATTTAGCACTTGAGCCTTCGTGGATCTATTTTTACTTTATGACCAACAATTAGGTTTGTAAAAATTAATGTTGTCTTTTTAGTGTGTTGTGTTGAAAATTTAAAAAAATATGGTCATAATTTTTTTAAAAAGATGAATAAATTCAATGATAAATAATCAGATAAGGCTAATCTCTTACGTCCCTTCACAAGAAGGGAACCAAAATAGAAACAAATAGAAGAGCCAATATTCAAGTTTGGCAACTAGTCGTTTCATGGTCAACAACTTTCAAAGAAGCACCTTTTAGCACTTTTTTACTAGGTGACTATATTTCTACAAGCTCTAAGTCTTTAACCTCGAGTAGATTAGCTCGTGGACTAATTTTGTTAACTTTGGGAATATAAGATGTCATCGAATGCCCCACCATGGTATCTAATTTTTCTTTTAAGGCAGTGGATATACTATGACACAACTATTCAGGAAGTTTTATTCTCTACTGTAACTTTATTCCTTACAATTTGAAAGCATAATTTTACAATAAAAATTTGCAATGGTCATATCATTGAACAAAGTCTCTTACATGACCTCTTTAGACTCAAATCTTTTGATGGAACCAATTATAGAAGTTAGTCCCAAAAATTGCTTATTTTCTTTGAACAATTAGAGGTGGATTATGTGTTATCCACTGATCTTCTATTTGTTAAAGCTACAACTTTTGAAACTTCTATCACACCCATTGAAGAAGAAACTAGGATGAAGCATAAAAAGGATGGTAAAACAATCAGAAGATATCTATTAAACCATATGATCAACTATCTATTTGATCCCTTGGTGAATCAAAAATCTGTCAAGGTTATTTAGGACACCCTAGAGAAGAAGTATGAGGTAGATGATGCTAGAAAGAAAAAACAAGTGGTAGGTGAATGGCTGCAATTTCAAATGGTGGATGACAAACTAGTGATCGCAAGTTCACAGATACGAGAACCTGGTGGCTAATATAATAAGTGAGGGCATAAAAATGTGTGAGACATTGCAAGCAAATATGTTATTAGATGAGTTTCCACCATCCTAGAGCAATTACAAAAATCAATTAAAGCACGTGAAGAAAGATATAGATCTCCATGAGCTTATCAATTACATAAGAACTGACGAGGCTAATCGCCTTAACGATAAGCTCAAATTTCTTTCTTCTATTTCTGCTAAAGCTAACTTAGTTGAGTCTTCTGCTATTACTTTTAAGGACATGTTCATAGGCAAAGGAAAAAAGAATAAAAAGAATGGGCAACAAAAAAAAACAAAACCAATTCAAAAAGGGTTATAAAGGAATTCAAAAGAAGAGAAAAACTAGAACATAAGGTATATTAGTGTCATCATCGTAAAGGCCAGCAAAACCAAGATTAGAAGCATGCTGCTTAATCTATGCCCCAAGCCAATCCTGCTGAAAAGGATGAAATTATAATTGTTGTAGTCGTAGAGGCTAACCTGGTGGAGAACAAAATTGTTTGGATATTAAATATCAGTTCTTTTAAGCATCTTTATGCCAAAAAAAGTTATTCCACCAGTTTTATTCCACTAGTTTGGATATTGTATATAGAGAATGCGTCTTCATAAGAAACTTCATAACTGCTAGCGTGATTGGCAAAGGAAAGATCTTCCTTAAAGTTACTTTTGGAAAAGTTTTAGCTTTGAATGATATCTTGTATTTCCCTTCCTTGCGTAAGAACTTAGTTTCTGATAGCTTGTTTAATAAGGTTGGATTGAAAACTGTTCTAAGGCTAATAAGGTCATAATTACTAGAAATTGGGATTTAATGGGAAAGGGGTAGGTAGCTGATGGACTCTTTATACTGAACACTGTTGCTCATACTTTATAAGCTAGCTTTTCTACTGCATCTGCTTATATCATTGAATTTGTTAATTTATGTCATGGTAAGCTAGGACATGTTAATGTTAATTCTATTATGAGACTTAGAAACATTAATTTGATAAATGGGTGATAACTTTTCTAACTGGTTTTTGTATGTAGAAGCAAAATTTGCCAAAAATTGTTTAAACTTGTAATAACTAGATGAATGGAGTTAATTAAGTTGATACATACAGATTTAGGTGATTTTCATAACACTATTAGTAAAGGGGGTATAAAAATAATATATATCTTGTATTGATGATTATTTAAGATAAACCAAGGTTTACCTTCTAAGATCTAGAGATGAGGTTGAAGAGATGTTCTTAAAATTCAAAGTGGAAGTAGAAAACCAATTAGACAGGAAAATTAAGAAACTTAGGTCTGATAGGGGTAGAGAATATAACACTAAATTTTTAAAGGATTTTTTTGAAAATAATGGTATAATACATGAATCTAATGCCCTTTATACACCATAAAAATTGCTTATTTTCTTTGAACATTTAGAAGTAGACTGTGTGGTATTCACTAATCTTCCATCCATAACCTCTGAGACTCTTACCACGACTACAGAAGAAGAAGCTAGCATGAATCATAAAAAGGATAATAAAACAGTCAAAAGACATATGTTAAACCATATAACCAACTCTCTATTTGATATCTTTGTGAATAAAAACTCTATCAAGTTTACTTAAGACACCTTAAGGAAGAAGTATGGGATAGATGATGCTAGAACGAAAAAAGACATACGGAGGGTGAATGGTTGCAATTTCAAATGGTGTATGAAAAATCAGTGATGAAGCAAGTTCACAAATATGAGAACTTAGTGGATGATATGCTAAGTGAGGGAATGAAGATGTATAAGACATTGCAAGAAAATGTGATGTTAGAGAAGTTTCTACCATCATGGAGTGATTATAGAAGTCAATTGAAGCACAAAAAGAAAGACATCGATATCCGAGGACTCATCAGTAAGATTTGAACTAAGGAGGCTAATTGCTTTAAAGATAACCTCAATTTTATTTCTTCTGTTTTTGTTAAAGCTAACTTAGTTGAGTGTTCTACTGATACTTCTAAGGATAGATTTAAAGGCAACGACAAGAAAGATCAAAAGATTGGGTAGCAAAAAGGGGAAAAAAATTTAGCTTTAAATGATGTCTTGTATATCCCCTCCCTGGATAAGAACTCAGTTTCTAGTAACTTGCTTAATAGGGCTAGATTGAAAATTATTTTTGAGGCTAATAAGGTCGTAATTACTAGATATGGGGACTTTATGAGAAAGGGGTACTTAGCTTATGGACTCTTTGTATTGAACAATGTTGCTCATGCTTTCAATGCTAACTCTTCTATTACGGTTGCTTATATCATTGAATATGTTAATTTATGGCACAATAGGCTAGGACATGTTATTGTTTCTTCTATTAGGAGACTTAGAAACATTAATTATATAAATGTTATATACATATTTGGATGATTTTAAGAACTCTGTTAGTAAATAACATAAAAATAATACGTAAATTTTATTGATGATTATTTGAGAAATACCAAGATTTACCACATAAGATTTAAAAATGAGGCTTAAGATATGTTTTTAAAATACAAAGTGGTAGTAGAAAACCAATTAGACAAGAAAATCAAGAAATTTGGGTATGACAAGGGTGAAGAATATAACATTAAGTTTTTAATGCATTTTTATGAAAATAATGGTATAATACATGAATTTAGTGCTCCTTATGCACCCCAACAAAATAGCGTACATGAGAGGAAAAATTGAATGCTTAAGGAGACAACAAATGCTATGTTATTGAGTTATAGTATGTTTGATAATATGAAGGGGGAAGCGGTAATTTCTGCATGCTATATTTTTAATAAAATTTCTCACAAAAATTTAGGTAAAATCCTTTAAGAGATATGGAAAGGATTTGCCGCTAACCTTAATTCCTTGAAAGTGTGTAGATGTCTAAGACCTTTTATTATGCGTCTATTGGTTATGATCAAAATAGTGCCACATATATATTCATCTCTTTAAGTGATAATTCTATTTGTGAATCTAGAGATGCATGATTTTTTTGAGCATGTCTTTCCGTTAAAGAAAAATGATGCTAATAATGGTACTAATCCTTCTAATACTATTTATGTGCTTTTTTTCTTTGCCTAGTTCTACTATTGTTTCAAATGAATAATGTAAATGACCTATAAAGAGTAAGAGGAGAGGAGCTAAAGAAGTTTTGGAGTCAATTTTGTTACTAACTCCTTAATTGAAAATTATGATCTTGATAAAATAAATAAGGATAATGTTTTTGTCATCCTAAGACATATGACAAGGAAGTGACTTCCATTGACGCTAGCTTTTGGAAAGAAGTTATGAAAAGTGAGCTTGATTCAATAATGATAGGTCATACTTAGCACTTAGTTGATTTGCCTAGTGGTTGTAAATCAATTAGATGCAAATGGAGCTATAGAAAGAAAATGAGGCTTGATAAAAGTATAGAAAAATTTAAAGCCAAATTGGTGGTTATATGTTATAACCAAAAGAAAGGCATTAGCTATTTTGTAAACTACTATCCTGTGACCAAAATTACTACTATTAGAGTTCTAGTTTCCCTTACTGCCATTTATTTCCTATTAGTACATCAAATGAAAATAAAAATTGCATTTCTCAATGATAACTTAGAGGAAGAAATATATATGGAATAACCTGATGGTTATGTGATTCCTAATCAGGACAACATGGTGTGTAAGCATAGAAAGTCACTTTATGGTATTAAATAAGCTATTAAACAATGGTGCGAGAAGTTTGACCGAACTTTAGTAAGTAATAGCTTACTAATCCCTCAATTGATTAGCAAAACTCTTTCTAGTTAAAACCCCTAGTATCAATTTATGAATTTCACTATTAAGTTTGACCCTAATCTAGAGGATTTATGTCAGCATATCTCTAGGTTTGCATATAACTCCTTCTAATTATAATAGATTTATTTATATAAGAGGATTTCTTAGTCTCAATCATATGAAATCAAATTATGCATTAATATTCCACATATATTAGAATAAGAGTAAAATGCATAATTCAATCATAACAAATTAATCAATATAATTGGATTAGATAAAAGATTAAAACATATTGTTATCACAATTTAGGGTCCATCACACCTAGACATTAAACATGTTTAGTTACTCATACATGTAGAAAAACTAATAGAAAACAAAGAAATCATAATTCTAAATCTTTCTTCCTCTTATATTGAATATTCTTGCAAGTATGGATTTGATATCGTTACCTAATGGATCTCTTGATGTATTCCTCATGTTTTCCTCATCCCTTGAACAAAATCATCACCTCTGAATGTTGCTTATAACTTAAAAACTCTTAAAAAAATTTCTCTCCTTTTGTTTACCTCCACTCGCATCCTTTTATAGTAAAAATTAGGATTTTTGGGTTATATACGATCACTTACACGGCCGTGAAGGAGACCGTCTATACAATCCATCCTAACTTTATACGTAAATAAAATTGAAAAAAAAGGAAATGGAAATTTAGAATGGATGATCTGGGAAGGTAGTAATGTTGGGAAACCTTCAGATCTAGGAAACACATCAAGACCACTTCTTTTTCCTCTTGCTTCCTCTTTCTCCCCTCTTTCTCTTCCTCTTTCTCTTTTAGGGTTTCCAAAAGTGGCTGCACAAAAAAGCTCCATTCTTTCTTCTCTTATTGGTTTTTAAATAGTCTCTTATGTTTTGGGTAACCCTAGGGCTTTTTGGTAGTTTGAAAGGTCAAAAAATCTCTCAAAAATATGAAGTTAGTAAGTGTCTATGCTTCTGCCTTATGCAGGCCATGATTATGGCTCATATATGAGCCTTCTCTCACGATCGTGGCATGTAGGCCACAATCGTGGACTATTCTTTGAGCTTCTGTCACGATCATGGCCTGATAGGTCACGATCATAAGCCATTGTTTCGGCTCGAATATCTTCTAAAACTCCTCCGATCTTTATTATTGACGCTGAAACACTAGTAAACACATCAAGGTATCTCAAAAACATAATATTTAAGCTCAAAAGCTTGTACTAACCCTTAAAACACTTAAAACACAAATAATTAACAAACTAACACAATTTGAACCTAAATACATACTAAATGATTTAATTAACGGCTAAATACATCTCAAACTATGCCCTAAAATACGATGCAATTTACACTTATCACATCCCCATACTTAAACATTTGCTTGTCCTTAGGTAAACAAAACAACAAACAATAAAAAAATCACAAAGCACAAAGCATAAAGCACACAATGCAATAATGAGATAATGGCTTCAACTTAATATAACAAATTTAACTTTAAACACAATCATTCAAGTTGTTCTAAATCATTAACATGCAAAATCCGCATGTAAGACCTCTGGACTAAATATACATATTAATCAAAACTTAAATATCAAGTTTATTCACCCTTTTCAATTGTACACACATTCATAATTATATGGTCAATCAACTTTGTAACTACTCCTAAGTACATTTTCATGAAAAGTTAATCTTCTTACAATTTTGGTAGGTTTTGTTAGAAATCATTTTTAAAAATTTTGTGGACATGGACCTAGTCTTTTTACACAAGGCAAACATTGGTAATGAATGTCAATCCGGTTACTCGACTAAGTCATGTTTTTAGTAAGTTGCTTAGTTGGAATGTCATTATAGCTTTTTGAAGCGAATGAACACATTTGTAATGCGCATCGATCCAATTACTCAACTACAACACGTTCCCAACTGGCTACTAGCTCTATTCATAAACCGAAAGCTAATGAAATAGTTATTCATTTAAAATTTACAAACACTTTTTTCAATTAATTAATTCCTACCTTGTTGCTTTAGCTACTCGGTTTTATGAAAAAATAATAGCAAAGCTACTTAGTCGAAAGACCTAAAATTATGAATGAATGTGACAACTTATAGGGTGATAAACTGACACTTAATCCTAATTAACTTGAATATTTTAGCCAAAGAACCCAGATCACTAATTTCATGAGCTAATGACTTTTCACAACCTAATAGATTATGTTCAAAATTAAATCGATCTCAATCTATCTAGGCCATTGATACATTTACACAATTCATAATGTGCAACCTAAACACACTAACATAAAAATATGCAAAATTTACATTCAAGGCAAAACACACAACCCTCCCCACACTCGAACAATACATTGTCCTCAATGTGAGAAGGAGACAAACAAACACACATAGAGGGAAGTAACATAAAATAAAATAAAACAAAAACTAAAGTTAAAAGAAAAGGGTTAGAAACAAAACCTTACAGGGATGGAGATGATGATGGTGAGGGGCTGAGAACAATTACGCTGGACGCCTGAGATTGTTGTCTTATCTTAGAATTGCTTAAAGAATGTGAGAATTAATGATCCTAGATCAATTCAAATTATTAAAGTTTTACTTAAAATTCAAAACAACTCTAACTAAACACAACCATTTCAATCGAACTACTGAATATGCTAATTTATGGTCATTAGCTTGATCTTACATCCTTGGAGGCATCTTTAATTATTTGAACAGAAGGAAATCACTTCCTTATCCTTGGAAATTACTCCTCCGAGTTATGGTTTGCAACATTGCCCATTGGCCTTAAAAGTTTCCTTGTTAGCATTTTCTAGTTTGAGGGCTCCATGATCGAAAACTTGAATGACTATAAAAGGTCCACCCCATCGAGATTTTAACTTCCTTGAAAACAACCTCAACCTTGAATTATATAGCAGCATTACATCTCCTACCTTAAATTCCTTTTGTTTAAGATGAAAATCGTTTCATTTCTTTACCTTTTCCTTGTAGAGTTTTGTGTTTTCATATGCATTGTAACAAAACTCTTCAAGTTCGTCCAGTTGCATAAGTCATTTTTCGCATGCTTGCTTCTAATTAAAATTTAATGCTTTTATCGCCAAGTACGCCTAATGTTCTAGTTCGATCAATAAATGACAAGCTTTTCTGTATATACGCATATAAGGAGTTGTTCCAATAGTTGTATTGAAAGCAGTCTTATAAGCCCATAAGGCATCATCTAACTTTATTACCCAAACCTTCCTAGAGCTATTCACTGTCTTTTCTAAAATTCGCTTCAGCTCCTTGTTGACAACTTCCACTTAACCACTAGTTTGCAGATGATAAGGTATATCAATGCGATGGGGCACTCCATATCTTTTTAAGAGGGCATCAAAATATTTATTGCAGAAATGTGTACTTCCATCAATTATTATCGTTCATGGCACCCCAAACCGATTGAATAATCATTTGATGAACTTTTGCACAACCTTTCCATCATTGGTTGGAAATGTCACTACTTCAGCCCAATGTGAGACATAATCCACCTAAACTAAAATGTACATATTCCTTATTGAGGATGAGAAAGGACCCATAAAGTCGATGCTCCATATTTCAAAGACTTCCACTTCTAAAATATTGGGTAAAGACATCTCATCTCTTTTGGAGATGTTACCTATCCTCTGATGTCGATCGCATTGTGCTACAAAAGTTTGAGCATCCTTAAACAGTTGTGACTAATAAAATCCACTCTCGAGTATCCAAGCTGCCATTTTGTTAGCTCCATAATGACCAGCATATTGACCTTCATGACATTGCTTTAAGAGTTCCAACATTTCTTCCTCCGGAACATATTGTCGCATTAACCTGTCAACGTATGTTCTATATAAAATTGACTCATCCCATAGATATAGGGTATACGCATGTAGAAATCTCTTTCTTTGTTGATAGGATAAATCAAAAGGAAGCTTACCATTAGTAACGTAATTTGTGATATCGACAAACTATGGTATAGCTAGACTTTCAAGCAATATCAGGGTTTCATCATGGAAATTCTTATTAATATGTTCGCTTGGCTTGCATTCCCCTCTTTCCAATATTGATAAGTAGTCTGTAATTACATTTTTCACTCCATTTTTATCTCTCTCTTCTATATCAAATTCTTATCAGAGTAGCACCCATCAAATGATCCTTGGTTTCTCTTCCTTTTTATTAAAAAGATATTTTAACGCAGTATGATCAGTGAATATGATTACCCTTGATCCTAAAAGGTATGGTTGAAATTTATCACATATGTACACTACTGTGAGTAATTCCTTCTCTGTGCTGTTGTAATTAAGCTGAGGTCCTGCAAGGGTCTTACTAATATAGTAGATCGCATGCAACCTTTTATCTTTCCTTTAGCCCAATACCCAATCTATAGCTTGGTCACTTGTATCCCATATAACCTCAAATGGAAGTTTGCAATCTAGTGGTGATAGAATTGGTGCTGATGTTAGTGCCTCATTTAGTTTGTTAAAGGCAGACATACATTTGTCATCGAACAGAAAGGGCACATCCTTGACTAACACGTTTTTCAAAGGTCTTGCAACTTGCGAGAAGTCTTTGATAAATCAATGGTAAAATCCTGCATAACCTAAGAATCCTTGCACACCTTTTACGTTGCTTAGTGATGAGAGTTTCTCTATAACTTCTTTTTTTTTTCTCTATCCAATTCAAATCTTTGGTGTGAGATTTTATGTTCTACCATTATCTCCTCTTGCACCATAAAATGACATTCCTCCCAATTCAACATTAAATGTGAATCTTCACATCTTTGAAGCACTTTGTCCGAATTGGTTTAATACATTTCAAAAGAGTCTCCAAAAATTGAAAAATTATCCATAAACACCTCCATTATATCTTCGATAATATCGATGAAGATAGACATCATGCATCTTTGAAATGCAGCTGGAGCATTGTATAGTCCAAAAGGCATTCGTCTGTACGTGAATGTACCATAAGGGCAGGTGAATGTAGTCTTTTCTTAATCATCAAGGTAGATGAAGATCTGATTGTATCCCGAATATCAATCTAAAAAGTAATAAAATGAATGACTAGCCACCTTTTCTATCATCTAGTCTATGAAAGGGAGAGGAAAATGATCTTTTTTAGTTACTAAGTTCAGTTTACGATAAGCTATACACACTCTCTATCCTGTGACCGTTCTTGTTGAAATTACTTCTCCACTCACGCTTTCTATTGTCATCATTCCACCCTTTTTAGGTACAAATTTTACTGGAATGACCCATTCACTATCGAAGATGGGATAAATTATCCCATCATCTAAGAGTTTAATTATTTCCTTCTTGAACAACTCCTTCATGTTAGGGTTAAACCTTCATTAATGCTCCCTCACCATTCTACATCCTTCCTCGAGATTTATTCAGTGCATGTAGACATTTGGGCTTATACCTCCAATATCATAAATATGCCATCTGATGGCCTTCATTCATTTTTTAACAATTGCTACCATCTTACTTTCTTATTTCTCATTCAATTGATTAAAGATGATTATCAGTAACGTTGGACCTTCACCTAGAAAGGTATATATGAGATGTGTAGGTAAAGGTTTAAGCTCTAATGTGGGTGGCTTTTATGTGGATGGTAGTCTGGGTGCTTCGGTCTGGACTATTTTATTTTGATGCGTTTGAACATCTAACTCCTCCATCTAATCATCTCCTTCAGACTCAAGTTTCTCATATCCATTATCTGTCTTTACTTCTACTGACTGTATTTATGGAATGCAACTCTCTACTTGTTCATGCAAATTTTTATCCATAATTTCAACATTCATGCACGCGTTGCTTGCTCTTGGATTCTTTAAAGCCTTATTCATATTGAATTTGATCTGATCTTTGCCTATTCGAACTGTTAATTTTCCTTCATGAACGTCAATTATAGCTTTCCCTGTATTCATAAACGGTCAACCAAGGATCAGTGGATAGTTCTTATCTTCTTTAAAATTGAGAACCATAAAATCTATAAGAATAATGAACTTGTCCACTTGCATTAGAACGTCTTTCACTATTCCAAGTAGTCTTTTGATAGATTGGTCAGCCAACTGAATTAACATCGATGTTGGCTTGACCTCACTCAGCCCCAACTTCTTGAATATCAATAAAGGCATAAGATTAATATTTTCTCTTAAGTCGCACAAGCACTTTGTGAATTCAAATTCACCAACCACACAGGGTATTGTGAAACTCCATGGATCCTTTAATTTAGATGGCATCTGGTTGGTAACTATAGAACTGCAGGTGCCAGTTAGAGCTATCGTTTGGTTACCTTCCCAAGTACGCTTCTTTGATAATATGTCCTTCAAAATTTTTGAATATTTAGGCATGTGTTTCAAAGCCTCTCCAAATGAAAGATTTATTTATAACGTCTTTAATTTCTCAACAAATTTTGCAAATTATGCATCCAACTTCTTCTTTTGTAATCATTGAGGAAAGGGGATCTTGGGTTGATATGGTGGAGGGGCGACATAAGGAGGGTATTCGCTTATATTCACTTCTTTCTCCTTTTCTTAATCTTGCTCAACAAGAGAAAAGTGTGCCTCTATTGTCTTTGTGGGTGATTCAAGTTCCTTCCCACTTTGAAGTATAGTAGCCTTTAGTTGCTCCCTCGATTTTATTCCCGAAGTGTTAGGAAGAATCCCCACATTTAGCGTAAAGAAAGCGTTTGACAATTGGTTTACTTGGACCTCTGGATTGTGGATAAAAGAGGCATAATTCTTTCTTACTTGTTTGAATCTGCCTTTTAGACTCTTTTGTGCATCGTCTAAGGTTCCAAGCTTGTCTAAGATTTTGTCCAGTTTAGATTCCATCAAACTCGGTTTGTCTTACTAGGAACTTGGTAGTCCTTGGGGTCTGAACTGTCCTCCAGTGTTATTTGACCAAGAAAAGTTTGGGTGATTTTTTCACCCAGGATCAACTGAATAGTTTTTACCGTATTTGAGGATGAAGCCTTCATATTGTTTAGCTGTCGAGTTAAATTATCAATTTTAGCCTTCATTTCTATCATTTGATTGACAACTAGAACTCCTTTTTTGCTCACAGAGATTTACTAGTTGTCTACTCTGCTTGTTCATCCATAAATAGCTATTACTCATCATTTCTTCTAACAACTCTTTTGTTTCATCTACCGTCTTCCTTATAAGTGATCCTCCTGAAGCCGCATCAATTATAGCTCTTGTATGTAGGGTTACTCCGTTATAGAACATTTGCAAAAGAAATTAGAAATTCTTTAGGTAGGTTATGGTGTGGACATTTTCTTTGTAAGTCTTTGTATCATTCCCACGCTTGATAAATCGATTCCCCATCTCCTTACTGAAAGTTTGTAATCTCTTTGATAATCTTCGTAGTCTTGGTAAAGGAAAGTACTTATCTAAGAATACACGAACTAATTGGTCCCAAGTAGTGACATTAATGGGGTTGAGGGAATGGTACCAAGCTTTTGCTCTATCCCTTAAGGTAAAAGGAAAGAGTCTCATTCTTACAGGGTCCTCCGAAATCTGATGATATCGGAAGGTATTACAGATTTTAAGGAAATTGACAATATGTGCATCTATGTCTTTATTTGTTAATCCATAAAATTGTACATTTTGTTGAAGCATATTTAGAAGGGTTAGTTTGATTACAAAAAGAAACTACTTATAGGGGTAGCCTAGCTACACCTTGATTGGTTGCACTGAAGCCTAGTCTCATGAAGTCCATAAAGGTTCTCGGTTGATGCCCTTAGTTTGCTCCTCGATCCAACTCTTACTGAAACTCCTCGGGCATTGTTGCTTTTACAGTTTCGTCTTCTTCTTCACACCGAGCTCTTCTAATTGAACGTTTTAAATGAGTGATGTCAAGCTCTACAGTTTCAGTTATGCAACTCGAACTTCTTATAACTCTTGTGTTCATACAAGAATATGGACACACACAAAAGCACTAGGTAAAATAGAAAAACTTAAAACTAACTAAAATGCATTAGACTAAGAGAACTAAACTATTCCTCACCCTCCCTGACAACGGCATCAAAAACTTCATCGTCTCGTTCAAGCTTTAAAATTTATAAACACTGAAATACCGCAAGCACACGAGTCGTGATTATAGTATAAGAGGTGTCAATCCCACGAGGAGGGGATTAATCTAATCCTAAAAATCTAAAGCTAAAAAGATATGAAACTAAAAATAAATAAAGCGACGGGAAGTAAATTGTTGGGCACCGTTTCTGGAACCCAACTCTTGAACGAAACCATATGACGTGAGCGTACTCCAATGAGGTCTCCTTAACCATCATCAATTTTTTTTCTTGTTCTGATACCACACATGTTGGATCTATTTTCAGAACCCAACATCTAGAAACCATTAAAAAACATGAGCGTATTAACCTGTAGGGTTATTTCATTTAACCTTCATTAGCCATCATCAGTTCACTCTCATTCTCATAACATCTCAAGCCACAAAGGTGATCCCACACAATGAATTCACAATAATCACAATTTGACTTCATCAAAATGGTAACTCTTAGTCTGTAGTTTATTTTGGAGCAAGAACCAACTAAATCGGAGTTCTAAAGATGAAGATAGGCTTAAGAAACGAAAGTATAATCATGCCCCCACATGCTCTCCTAACCGACCACTCACTTTATTCCAATCAATTTTTTTGAATTCAACACCAATAGCTATAAATTTTCAAATGAAGGTAGAAAAATATATTAGCAATCCATCGCTTCAATAATCACCTCAATCGGAGGTTGGACGGAGAAGTTAATCCAACATGTTCACGTCCTTACTCGAATTGTACATCCTTTGGCGCAAATGCCATAACTCTCACTACTAGTTTCAAATTGACTTCGTTTTTAGATGGTTTGAAAGAAGACTTCTAGATAGACAACTTTCATGAAGACTCCAAAATGAGATTCTGTCGTTTGGACATGGCCCATGTGATTTTACATGGGCAGGTCGTGTAACCTTCCGGTGGAACGTGCTCCTGCGCCAGAAACCCACAGCCCGTGTGATTTTACACAAGTAGACCATGTAACCTTCGGGTGAAACGAAATTTTCACCCTCCAAGACCCCTCCAAAGGATCCTAAACCCATTATATTATCCCTTTTTCTTATAATCCTCCCAAATTCAACTTCTCTAGTGCGATATCACTTCATATACTCTAATTATTCGGGATACTCGTCCTTTGCAACATCCTAACTTGTAATGATCATAACTCTCAACTGCGATATCCAAAAATTGCATACTTTATACCGTTGGAAAGATAAGAAGAAAGCTACAACTTTCATGAAGAAAATTTTGTCTAATTCCTCCTATATTAATACAGATTTTCTCCTGAAGTTAGAACACACATTTTACCCCTATAAGAAACTTGAAAATTTATTCCAACTTCACTTCCTCTATTACTACATCATTCGTGATAATTCAACTTCCAATTGGAATTCATCCAACTCTCAACCTCAATTCATTTGACTCCTCATATTCAATAACATCTCATGACTCACCAAACATCCTATTTTTCCTTTTCCATAATATCTCACTTATATATATAATAATAATTCATGCTCAAGATTCATCATCTCAAGTTGATAATTTTCAACATACCTAGTTTCACTTATCATCATCCATACACAATTCATATTTCGTTAACATTATAAGATAAATGTTTA
>JANPWT010000247.1:37460016-37478361 GCA_024678245.1 Erythroxylum densum | reverse complement strand
TGCCTTTCTTTATTTATTCATAAAGTCTGTACATGACTATGAACAAAAAGCGCTAAAGGGGATTGCCTTTAGGGCACTACTCTAACACCAACCTCTAAGTTTCATTCTTTTAAATCATTTTGAGCTCCTGTTGTAATCTAGCTCTCCATTAATTAAATGTTGAAGTCTCAATATAATCAAAAGGCTTCAAAATTATTGCATTACACTGTCATAAATATCATCCAAGAGACTTAGTACCTCTAATTGGAATTTCAATTTTTGATTTTGAATCTTCTTTAATTTGAATTTCTTTGGAAACAATCTCTTTACTAGTTAGAGGTAAGGCTATGTACTATTGGATCTCTCCAGGCCCTGCAGAGTAGCGGAATTCATACTGGATGTTATTGTTATTTTTAATTTGAATTTCATCAAAAGAAATAACGCCAATTTATTGACCTTCTTCAATCAGTTCAGCTTCATTACTATCCTATTTCAAAGTTGTGTTCTCATCAAACTTCACATCTTTGCTCACCAATACTTTTCCAATCTCTACATTGAATATTTTGTAACCTTTTATAACTGTGCTATGTCCCATAAAAATCCTAAGTTTAGCCTTTTTATGAAGCTTATCTCTTAGCATCTGGCATATGAGAATAACATAAGCTCCCAATCACCCTAATATGTTAGATATTTGTTTTAACTCCATAACATGCCTTAAAAGGATTTTTTGTCCTTCAAAGCTTTAATTAGAAGTCAGTTTAGCAAATAGATTGATGTGTTAACTACTTCTTCCCAAAATCACTTAGGTATCATCATTTTAAAATTCAAGCAACTTACCAACTCTATAAGGATTCTATTCTTCCTCTTGTTCACTCCATTCTTTTAAAGTGATAGTCACGTTCAATTGATGTTCGATTCCAGCATTTAAATAAAACTGATGAAATTTGTCTGAGATGTACTTTGTGCCATTATATGTTCTAATTACTTTAATTTTTATATTGCATTGATTCTCCACCATTACTTTAAAATGGCAGAAGATAACAGAAACTTCGTTCTTTTTCTTCAAGAAGTAAACCGAGCAAATCTTTATGAAATCATTAATAAATAAAATAAAATAAAATAATTATTTTCATTTAGAGCAAAATCTTTATTAGTGTCCACAAACATTAGTATGAATCGATTAATGCCTTTTTAGAAGCTCTTTAAACCTTGCTCATAGGAAATGGAAATCTATTTTATTTTTTAAAATGACAAACTTAACACACATTCTTTTCATCACGAATGAAAAGAAATGTTTGATTTAAGCGTTTGTAGTGTGAGTGCTTGAATGTAACATAATTACAATAATCAAATCCCTCATGCCATAACAAAGATTTATTAGTAGTATAGGTATGCATATTTGTCTCATTCCACTTAATTAGAAAGCATTTGGCTTTCATTTTTATAGCCAACAACTCATGATCAGCATGATCAATAATGGTACAAGAAATATTTTGAAAATTTAAAGAATAATGCTTCTCTAGTGTTTGACCAACTCTTAGTAAACTTTGAAAAATTCAAGCACAAACAACACATTTGAAATTTATTTAGTACTTATTGGAATCTCATTAACAACAACTCTCATGCCTTTGACATGAACAAAATCTCCATCCTCAATCTTCACTTTGACTTATACGACCGATCTATCTCCCTAAATCTCCTTAAATTAGGTGTTATCTGATTTATATAGCCACTGTCAACAAGTCAAGTAATTATAGAGTGACTTATTGCATATCATGTAGCAATAAGCCACTTCTCTTTCTAATGTTATTGCTTATTTTTTATTAGGCCTACTGCCCCTGCTAATCATTCTTGTTCTTACATACACTCTCCATGTGATCATATTGCTTGCATGATTTGCATTGTACATTTGGCTTAAATCAATAATAATTCTTTAATTCACTATTCTTCTTAAAGTAAAGAAATGAGAACATCACCTTTTGCCTCCATTATTACTTCCTTGGCCCTCATTCTTCTCAGTATCTTTCTTTCGCGAGATTGCTTCTACTCCCCACATCAGGAAGCTTTTCCTTTTGTGTTGCAATAAAAAGCCATTCACTACTAGCTTATTGTCAAATTGATCTTATTTGTTCTTAAACTTAGAAAGCCTAAACTAACTCAAACTAGGAATTTTGAGACAAATCCTTCAAGTCTTCCAAAGAAGAAATATTGGGCTCAAATCTTTCACACAAGTGCACCAGAACTTTCTTTACAACCCTTTGATCTGATAGCCCGTCACTTGTTAACAACTTCCACGAGTCTACATGCAAACTCTTTAGCGATTTCATTGTCTTTTATTCTCAAAACTTCAAACTCCCTCTTCATATTTAGAATATGAATTCTTCTGGTTTTATCACTCCCCATATACATGTCCTTTTTTTTGTCCCAAACCTCTTTTGATGTTTCGTAAGCCATAAATAATGCTATTGAAAATTTGACTTTGGGCCTACAACAAGAATATGAGACAAAGTTCTTGGAGCTTTTCCTTCTTTATTAGCTCGCATTTGATTGAGAGTTAGGTTGTTTCCTAAAAGTTGTGATTCGTTCTTTATTTCAACCTATTGCCACAAACTAAAGCCTCTCAAATAAGTTTTCATCTTGATAAACTAAATGTAATAGATTTTACCATTGAAAACAGGGGTGAAAGGGATGGTGTGCTACAGGAGGCCACGAGTGGAGTCTTACTTTTTGAGGGTCTTTTGCAGAAGAAGCTTGCTGGTTCTCTCTTTTTCAACTTATAGACACAGACCCTCTAAGATTAGAGAAGCTTTGATGCCATACATAAAGGAAGGTAGAAGGATTTTCTGAAACCTCTTATAGAGTTGACATGTTCATATAGTACAAGGCAACAAATTATCTTACCTGCTACATACATTTTCTTTTTAACTTTTCCTAATTTAAGGACAACGACTAAAGTTAGTTGCTTTGTTATTTTCAATTGGGTATGTGACTTTCCCTCTTTAAGGTCTCATCTCCATAACCTGTTTCTTACATACCTCTATTTAATGCTTACCAAAAGTTTATTGTAAGCTCTGAAAGTTAATGCTACCAAAAGGGCATCTTATATGTATATCCTTATTTTCTTCGTAGCTGTGGAGTCGATCTAATTTTACTTATTTTCTTCGTCACCTACAGTGATTCAGTGCTGAGACATGCACCTAATGACTTGAGAACCTGGGCTGGGACCACGGATTTTGGTATTTCTCAGTTCATGCTACAAACGACATGATTGATGGTATGATAATACATTGTTTTTCCGTGGCAAGGCAAAATGAAACTGAATGCGGATATATTACCTGGAATACATCATACATGATGCTTAGGCTGGGCTCTACATACACAGTCATGACATGAGAGTTGAAAAACGAATTGATTAAGTTGTACAGTCCAAATTCTAAAAAACTGCTATCTGATGTCCTACTACAATAAGGAAACAATAACAATAAAACAATTAACACATCAATGCAGTGACTGCTTGAAAATTGAGAAAGAGAGATCCTAGGTTATACTATAAGCGAAGTTCCTTAGCCTTTGTACCAGTGAGCCCAGTTTCAGCTTTTCTCTTCTTAATTTCACCAACAATCCTCTTCACATATGCTACATAGGCGTCAACATCGAATTTCCTCTTGCACCCCGCATAGTTCATATAACGTATTTTCCCAAAAATGGGCCTCTCTTTCCATCCCTAACAATAACCAAATTTAACACATGCGTAATTAACTTGTTTTATGAAACACTGGAGCTCATTCAATTATTTTATGAGGCAATTACTCAATAAGTAAATTTTCAAATCAATATATTCCTTATAGTGCATGATGAGGAACAAGATAAACTTAACAGGTGCAGACAGTAAGCACCTTAGGTCAGTGAAGCTAATCATATATCCTAAATAAGCCCTTACGGAGTAAAAATTCGGCAGCTCGTGAACCTTCAAGCATTATCTTATTCAATTTTTGTTTAATATTACTCTTTTACCTGCAAATGCAGAGATAAAGAGAGAGATCACTACATACCTGATCATGAACACCACATATTGACCACATGCAACCAACATAACCACTTGGATCCCTCCCGTCTATTTCATACTGCAATAAAACCATTGATCAAATCTTCTAATATTAAAACAAGCAAGGAAAATATTTGTTAAATTTACCTTGTCGTTTAGATATATGGATATTGAGAGGGCTTCTTCAGGTCCTCTTGTCCATTCAAGAATTTTCTTTGCCCAATACATACTGCAGAATTAACACCAAATGCAAATAACATAATTGTCTGAGTTTCTGAAGAATTGTTCAACAGGATAAACAAAAGTCTAAAGCAAAGTGACAGTCATATAATTTTAGTTCTCTAATTTTAAGATTTTTCCTATTCAAGTCCTTTTAACATAAAAGGGTTTTGTTCCAGTCTTTCGTCTCATTGTTTTGGTTCAATTAAGTACTTCAGTTAATAGTGATTAATAGAAAGTCGATATGGCACACCCAAAATAACATATGGAATTTGCCATATGCCTTGAAATTTAAATACAAAAACTCACTTTCCGTAACAATATGTAGAGAACCAATATTTTTCCAGAAAAATAAGAACAAATCTCATTGCGAAAGAAGAAATGGTGGCTAGAATTACAATGTGTAAGAGTAGGGGTTTTGTTTTTTACATATATATCTACTTATTTGAGACAATGGAAGAATGTCAGTGACAAAACTTTCTTGCACAAAAAGGAATGCAAGGAAGAAATGAGCCATATATCAATCAAATATTCTTCATATGAAATGTAACATGTAAGATGTATCGCTTATAAAAAAAGTTATGCAAGTAACAAACTCAAACATATTTAATTTTTGTGATTTTGTCTGGTGAAAAAAATTTATGCAAGTAGGTTAGTCAAATATATATAATTTTTGAGATTTTGTGCTTTGAGGAAGGGCACGTGCAATTTTTCTTGCAAATGGATCAATCCACCTATGTGTCCTAGAGTTATCCAAAACATTAAAGAGTTGTTGAGGAATAATATGATGTATGAACAAGAAGTAAAAAAAACATAAGACAATGATGTATCACCTTATTGAGTTAGCCAGAGGAAGCAGAAGTTGCTTGTATTGTACATTGGACCAAATGAAATATTTTGAACGTTGTCCAATAGAACAAAGGGACCATAATTACTTCCTCTTTTGTTTGTATCTTGTACGCTAATAAATTACGCATATTTTGCTCTTGTAATATCTGTATTTGTTTCTTTCGTTGTTTAAATTGCTAATTATTTATGCAATTGAATAGCTTATAACATGCAATTACACAACTTACATCAGGATAACAGGTTTCAAGATTTATAAGGTACAATTTTTTTACAAGATTATAAGGATACAGGTGGTGTATTGCTTTCGGGGATAATTTTAGCCGAGGATTGAAGTGTTTTACACTTGAAAATAAGAGAAAAAAATATCTTTGGTTGAACACAACATGTCATGTTCTTATTTCGACATAAAAAGCTAATTAGAAATTCAAACACGGCCTCACACATAAACGTATACTAGCCCATGTTAATGTTTGAAACTAGGGTTTAAGAAATCAGTATCCAACATAGACATGTTGCAGCCTATGTTCATCATGAAAACAAAAATTATGCCTATTATGATTATATTAATCAATAATGTTTACGCACATGGATGAAAACAAACAAAGATATAAACACCCTAAATATGTTGACAATCATAATGGATTAATATTGTTTTGCCAATATCAAAATATTAGTATACCAGTTAGCTAACAATCCAAAAAGCATAACCTCATTAATAGCTAACAATCCAAAAAGCATAACCTCATTAACTAAATCCAAAATACATACACCCAATATCTATTAACGTCAGTATCATCACAAAAGAAGATCATAGTTGTTCAACATTTGTATCAAGATGGTCCACTAACTCTAGATTGTTGAGTATCTACTATAAGTTGGCCATGCTTCTTTGGTTTCTCCTTCACATCTTTCTAGTTAGAAAGAATCTGCTGTGATTCTTCCTTACTTTTTCATATTTCCTGTATAGTATCCCTTAATTTAAGAAGAATGCACATACAACCATATGATTGATTTGTTTCCTATATATACCATAGAAATATATGAAAGAATTATCTTGCATATTCACAACTTGTTATTAGAGTTTTGAGCTCTAATTCTTCCTTCTTTCTGTGAATCTCAGCCACCTCTACTCTTCTTAAAACCCTAGCCATTGTTTTCTTATGAAAACCCAGCCACTTTCTTCCCTAAAACCACTAGCCAGACCACAATATGTCAACCAAATTGAGGCTGAATCTTCTGATAGGAAAAAGATATCCGCCATGACATTCAAGATGCTACTTCATCCATCTATATTAAATTGGATGGCGCTAACTATCGAGTTTACTTTGGAAATACATATTGCTGGAAGAAAAAAAAAAAAAAAAAGAGGCCAACCAAAGAAAGTTGCATCCTAAGAATATGATCCAGACTATGATGAATGGAAGGCTAAATATGCACTAATAAATCTTGATCGATAAATTCAATGAGATTATCTAGTGTCATACTTTGTGCATATTGTGAAGCAGCAAAGGAAATATAGGAAGTTGTAGAAAGAAGTTACCTTGAAATATCTAATTCTTTTCAAGTCCATGAACTAATGAAGTCTTTCCAATTATATCACAGTGGTCAGTCTCTAGTAGATAATTACAATGAGTTAAACTCAATTTTTATGGAGCTTAATTATCAGAGATCAAAAGATATGACCTGTATTAATAACATTAAAAAGATAGAAAACATATTACATAAAATAGGGTTTATATCTTTCTTGTTGATCTTGATCATAATTTGGATCAAGTTATTAGTAATATTCTAACTACTTCTTTATCAAAATTTGTAGAAGCTTATTCCTTATTTCACCAAAAAGTACAACAACAAGTGATCATAGGGGCAGATATCCACTGAGAGGCTTTAGATGTTTCTGTTAAAAAAGAGATTCCTATTTCAACTCTTGTGAGTTAGACTAATGGATATAACACTGGAAAATCATCTTATAAAAATACTAATAAAAGAGGTAAATTAGGACAATAAGAATTAGGCTGAAGGAAGAATTATCTGTCAATATTGTCATGACATAGACCATACCAAAAGCATGTATCGGAAGTTGCAAAATAAATATTAGAAATCTATTACAGTCTAATTGTCCCACATTGGTAATAAACAAGACTGATAAGGGTTTATAGACTTATGGGCTCTCCCTCCCATTAAGCTAGCTTTTCGCATAAAACCTGTATCAATTGATATCAGAACTAACATTACTCCTTCAAGTCCTCATGCCAAGCCCACGGGTGAGGACGCCGATATTGTAGTGTTTGCCTAAGGCTAAAAAAGGTTTAGCGCACAGTCAACCTATGGGTGCGTGGGTGGTGACGCCGGTATAGTAGTGTTCGCCCGGGACTAGAAAAGGTCTAACGCAAAGCCAACCTGTCGGTGCCTGGGCTGCAAAGCATGGTAGAATGTTTCGGTCTAATTGTCCCACATCAGTAATAAAAGAGGTTGATGTGGGGTTTATAAGCTTACGGGCTCTCCCACTCTTTAAGCTAGCTTGTGGGGTTAGTTCTCCCATAAGACCTGTAACAAAATCTCATTTAGCTCATGACGTAGCTATCACTACTACACCTAGCTCATCTATTAAGAAGACAATTACAGTTATTGTAGATGAATTTGCTTAATTCTCCTGTACCAATAAACACTCAAGAGTTCATTTCACCTTATCAGTATTATTGTTGGCTCAAGTAACACTTACTAATCTTCTTTCCTCTTCCTTACAATGGGTCATCAATTGTACCTAAGTAATTTCAATCTTTTTTATATTTTTCAAAAAGCGCTCATCACCTTTCCATGCTAGTTTAGTTGATAGATCTACTTCCTCTATTATTGATTCTAATACACTATTTAACTATACTCCATTATTTTTCTTATCATCTATCTTGAAGCTACCAAGATTTTCCTTTAATTTACCATCAGGGAGTAAACTCACTTGTTCCCTAAATTGTTATATCTCATTCTTTCCTAATCATTGTCTATTCAAAATCTTATGATAAAAAAGATTATTAGTAAAAGACTTGAATCAGAAGAACTCTACATTCTGGATACCTAGATGCCAAGACCCGTTGCTTATTTCAATGTCTTAACTCCCTTTGAAACTCATTATCAATTAGGACATCCATCTTTACCTTTATTGAAGAAGTTACGTCATTGGTTTTATAATGTACTTTACTAAATTTGTGAGTGCTATCAGTTTGATAAACATCATCACCTATCTTCGCTTTCTCCTGTTACTAAATGAACTAGTTTTCCTTTTGCGTTAATACATTCTGATGTTTGGGATATATCCTACTGTGTTCAAATTTGGGTTTCAATATTTTGTTACTTTTGTTAATGATTTCTCTTGTGTGACTTGACTTCATTTAATAAGTCATTTTGAAATAGTTTTCCATTTTATTACTTTTTGTGTTGAAACAAATACACAATTTAATGACTATGTCCATATTTTGAGAATTAATAATGTCAAAGAATACTTCTCCACATAGCGTCGAACCTACATGATCAAAAAATAATATTCTTCTTCAATTATCATATGTTGACACAACATCTCAAAACCTTCTTCACAAAAGTTCATCCTCACAAAGTTCATCCTGACATCCTTCTTCACCTCTTACTTCTAACTCCTTAGCTTGATTATGAGCATCACCTTCATCATCCCCAATTATCTTTTGAAATTGCATCAATCACATGTACTGTTGCTTTTTGAGAACTTTCACTCTCAAAGACTTAACTAGTTGGAACACTATGGTTGGTTGTTGCTCATTTACAACAGCACCTACTACATTTGAAAATGGCCCATTGCCCTCTTCAACTTCAACTTTTTCAATAAAGACACCCTTACGTCTAAATGAGAAGCATAAATCTCCATCTCTTTAAGACCCTTCACTATAATGTTATATAACTACTTGTTGGTGATATTATGACTAATATTCTTCTCCAGATACTATACAACTGTATCTAGATTATATTGAGATATAGATAAGCTGTATATAGTTAATATAGAATAAGTTCAAATCTCTTAATTTAAGGGATTAGATTAGATTAGATTAGATAGATCTGGATAACTTTCCAAATTTAAACTTCTCTTGTAATAGCCTATATATGGCTTTCTACTTTCTATTCAAGAATATTGAAAATTACTCCCCACTTTCGTACATGGTATCAGAGCAGGTTTGGTCCATATTATTAATTTTCTAGTTGTCCGTCTGGATGTCCAGTTCCAGCGTCCCGGTCCGGTTATCAAGTGACAACTGGATGTCCAGTCCCAGTTGCACTTGAGGGGGAGTGTTGGTAATACCCACATGTGAGTGTCTCATATTAAAAAAAGAGGGGAAAGAAGACTAACATATAAGCCTGGTGGGCTACTCCACCTATTGCCAATTGGTTTTAGAATGGAACCTCACTTGGGCTTGTGTGTGATCTAACTTTCCTTCTTTTTCAAATATGGGACACTCACATGTAGGTATTGTCATTTCCCAATTCAGACTTGAAAACTTTCATGCACTTTAAAAAGTATATGCTTAATGTCATCACATTTTGTCATGTCCCTAATACTATCTCAGACATCCCAAAACAAAAATTGTGTGCATCTATAACTTCAAGTTGGTCCACCGTGCCACCAACATACACAATAAGTGCATCCCCTTTGAATGACCCACCATGGTGTAAGTTCAATACCCATCCCAATCCATACTAACCAAGTCATAAAAGGACCAAGTATTGGTTACACTCACCAATAAACCATATGCACGGTAAAGATCATACTCTGAAAATCTCAAATCAAAACAAAGACTACATGCAAAAAGGCTAAAAGAAACCAATTATTTTATATAATCAAAACACTCCCAAGATGGCAAGATCAAAGTTAAAGATGAAGTTTGATATCTCTATTGGAGGGTTTCAATTTGTCACTTTGTTTAAAGAGAAGAAGAGGGATGAAAAAGAAGAGTCAAGATTTACCATAAGAGGCCTGTAAGTGGCATTATTTCAAGAATTGAAGAGGTGACTAAATTTGGTAAACTCAAAGTCAAGAAGGGTGAAGCCAATGTGAAATCACAAGGGCAAGAGATTGGTCAGAAAGGAAAACTAGCAATTGCCACCGAGATTCACATCGTGACTCTGTAGTTCTTGGAGGTAGATCCCCATAGGTGAAGGACAACGACCTTATTAAGGTTTTTACATCTTTTGTAGGAGAAAGCAGATAGAAACATGTTTAAGAGCTTAGATTGTTAATTTTTAGGATTAGATTTTTTATCTTTTTAAATATTATTTATTTTAATTTAGGTTTTTCTTCAATTTTTAAATATTTAACACGTGTTGGATAGACTTAGTAAAAATTGATGCGTCTACCCATATTATATTGTGGGTGTGTAACGTCAATTTTCCATTAACAAAGATTAATAGAAATAGTTGACTGAGCCGAAACATTAAGAATGAAGAACTACAATAGGAACCCTTTATAGAACTTAAATAGGAAAAATCTTTAACCTATAGGACCAAAAATATGTTTTGTAACTTAAAGCAAATGGCAAAACCTAAACCTAGGATTTTTCCATTCCATAACTAAAACTAAAGCAAAGTAGGTTGGTGCACAAACACTTGCCTCTATTCTCAATGCCTATAAGCAACAACAATTAGTATTGCATATTCAAAAGCATAGAAATACACAGTTCGATGTCAATCAAGCATATCCAAGGTGAAGTGCTTTAGCATATTTAAATAGCATTATTATGCTCATATGCTTTTCATTCTAGCAATATTTGATAATTAATTACCATATACTAGTTGCTTTGAATCCAATGCGTTATCTTGGTTACACTTTTTTCACTTGTTATCATTCATTGCTTCCATGAAAACGAAAACAACCATGAAAATGTAACGTTAGAAGTTGCAAATAGGAGGCAAAGTAAAGAGCTCAAGAAGTTACTCACCGCATGAAACCATGCATCTTTCCATAGTGAACCATCTCTAGCTGAGATGCATTCCAAAGCTGAATAATTCGTAAGTCAATATTGGCAAAATTTTGAAAAAAAGATAACCTTGTTTTTATTATTAATATGGTATACTAAAAAGTCATATATTTAATAATGCAAAGCTCAATCTAACTACTACTAACTTTATAAAAAAGAATGTATAAACCTTCTCAAGGAAGTGAACTTACAGGATCAGTCGTTTGTGCCTTCTCTAACTGCTCAGTCCTATGACTCAAAGAACATAAGAAGCTTAAGAGGGGGCATTCAAGATAGAAAATTGACATAATAAAAACCCAAATGAAAACAAGACTCACGAATAAATTTGCTCTCGCTTGTCACAAGCATGGTCTTGTAAGGTCTTACGTGCCCACTCCCATGCTCCTTGTAATGAATCATAATGGGGTTGGTAGTAGCAAAAGTTATCAGCAAGTTCTCTACGCACAATTAACTCCTCTAGAAAAGTATCAACTGACTTCAGAGCACCAAACAAATGAAGACATATCAAGCTTGAATAAGATGTACTAAACCGTCGCCACAAGTGCAACATGATGGATATTAGAACATACAAAAATGCTAGTGAAACATTAAAAGAAACAAAATTGATGAATCCAAGATTTAGCCCCACAAACCTGAGGACAAAGCTTCCTTACTTTCCGTGCCTCCAAGGCACAACGTTGAGCAGATATATGCCCGAAATGAAGATAGGGAGAGAGACCAGAGAGTGCTTTAGGTTTCAATGGGTTATTCCTATTAGTAGAATAATCATTGAACCTTTTTGTCAAGAATCCATTTTTACTTCCCATCAAAACCTCCATGCCAGCATCTTCTCCTGGTTTACACCATTCAATTTCAGGGACTTCTGCCCCTTTCCTAGACACGAAATCATAAAATTTTCGAAAGAAAAAAAAATCATCAAACTTTAAGCAACTCCCATTAAATCAAAAATCTAACCTTGTGACTTCGGCAATGAGATCATCCCAATCAATGACCTGATTTGGAGCAGCAACCCACTTCGTAGTTGGTGGTTGTGATGTAGGAAAATCAATGAGGAACTCAGGTAACCTTTTGTTTATCTTACTTCTTATAGTCCTTGCACTATACTCCAACTTATCTGATGCCACCCAAATTGGTACCACATTATGAGCATCAACTTCCTGTATGGTCAATGAATCACTTGTTCTCTTGCAAATCTCATCTTTAGATTTACGAATCTTTCTAAGAGGAGAGAAATCAGTAACTAAAAGGGACGCCCCACACTCTGTCAAGAATTTTGGTATAGTCTCTTCAGCTTCTCCCTATAAAGATAAATCCCAGTAAAAACAGTAAATTCCCACTAGCATTCTCTGCAAAGCACATTCATTTTCCAATTTCAATCTATCAACTATTTCTATAAAAAAAAACATAAAGCAACAAACAGATTAAGAAACACCAAGAAGACTAAAAAGAAAAACTGACCTTGAACAAAAAGAAAGGAACTCGAAGCGTTTCATCGATGCATCTCTGAAGTTGACGCAAACCCTTTAACATGAAACACAATTGGCGCGCTTTAGCACCCAAAAACTGGTCAAACAAATTGAAAGCCACAGCTACAGGTACGTTGTTCTTGTTGGCCTGATCAACGGCGTGAATAAAAGCCCAGTTGTCTCTAACCCGTTGATCTCTAAACATCCAGTAGACAACAGGACCCACAAGCTTAACGGACCCCTGTTTGAGGACCCGGATCCGACCCGGATGAACGGAGTTAGGCGGATTCGGAGATGAAGATAGGGAAGACATTGAAGAGATTAAAATGCAGAGGGCGGGAGAGCGGAGGGTTTGATGAGTTAAAATGGAAGGAGGGAACATAACCATAAACGGTTTCAGTTGTGGTTTCGGAAGGAGATACGTGGATGAATGTTACATCGACAAGTCACAAATGTTCGTTAATTAATGACACCATGCTCCTGGGACTCAAGCTAGCCCAGGCCCTATATGAGTCAACCTGACCTAGGATCCAATACAACTTCCAATCGCCAAAAACAACCCAACTCCACATCATTGTTTCAACTAGGAAGATGGTCTCGACTGGAAAATCATGTGGGACACACGAAGCTTTTCTTTTCCCCCAATGACGATGAATATTTTGTCCTATAATGATCAGATGATGGCAGCCTGTAAAGTTCTTATCTTTCCTTTTCCCTTATCATTTAGGCGATAGCCTGGTCATTATCTGTGAAACAATTAAATACTTTTGAATTGATGGAATGGGGAAATACGTATAGGAGAAAGTCGTATGTTTGCCTTGTGAGAAGAAGAAAGGGATCGAAAGACGGAAGGAAGAGCTTTACATAATCAAATCTACGATAGCATAGCATTACGTAAAGCTTGAAATCTTTAAGGAGCTGATCACTTTATGAAACTTTCCAAACTCTACTTCAGATATTCTTTACATGGTTGCCCATTGATCAAATGATCAGACTACTATCATCCAGATCCCAAACAACACAAGGAGGCCACAACTCATTCATTAACCATCACAACATAATTTATTTAATGAATAACGTTGGACGGTTAAGTCGAGTGAGATGATTTGAATAAAGTATTGCCAGTGATTTTGATTAATTGTGGACCAGAAGAAGAGATTGAAAAAGTGAAGAGTGTTAATTAAAGTGCAGAAGATGGTAGCCACGATTCCGAAAGCTAAGTTCCAACCGAAACTAGTGTATTTACCATCAACTTTGCTAATATTAAAGTCGATTCTGAAAATTAGGGAACTTAAGATTGAAGCTTTGCTGTGTTTTTAAACAATCATCATTGTCACAAAACTTTATGAACTCATTGTCGTCTTTAGTAAAAGGAAAGCTTATTAATTAATTAAACATTTACGATTTTGAGACATCTCAACGAACCAAGATCTTCTGTCCAATATTACTCTGTCTTATGAAATCTCAACCATTTATTTTACGGAACTCCGCGGGGTCCACGTGAAACCTACACAAGATCCACATAAATAAACAGCTAAGATTCATTGGACACAATAAGACACCATAATATTGGACAGAAAATCTAGACTCCATCCCACCATATTGTTGTTCTTGTACACAAGCTGAGGGGATTATTAATTATTACCAAAGAAAAATTGCAAATTATTGAAAGTATGACAATGCCGTCTCTATGATAAACAATACTACATGAAACCCGTAATGTTCCCTGTAGTTTATAAATGAAAGCGTACAAACTTAACCTATTGTATATATATCACTTTTCTTTCCCCTAAAAGAGCTGTCTTTGAGGAGAAGAAATTTTTTAGCAACCTTCAGGTATGACATTTTTCAATATCATTCATTTTTCTAGTCTCTACACTATCGTTGTTTTCTCCTTCATTGGTTTAATTGAACCCAACTTCAAGGCCTACTGCGTCAACCATGTTTACGTTTCTTTTCTTCTTTTAATCAAACGGGTTTAAATTATGAAAACTTGCTGATTATTAATAGTTGAGAGCAAATGACTGTAGGTAAATATTCCATTTGCTGACAGATCCTGAAGGTAATGACTCATGACTTTAACTATAATGTCGCTCAATCCCTCAATATGAAAGTGAACTATCTCAATCAAATAGTATCATCTAAAACTATATTAAGCTTGAACATGTCGTAGATTTCCAAAAAATTTACAATGGGATCTTCGTCTAATAGCTTATCAAATTCTACCAACTATTGAACCATTTGAATCATGTTTATCTTAAAATCGAAGTTGAAGTCCAACACACTTATCCGAGTAATACTAAACTCAATCTCGCTGGGATACAGTCTAGCATTATCGCTTATACTGTCACTACAAGAAATCTGTCATTTACTGACCGAAAAAACCACCGGTAAATGACAGAATTCCATCGGTAATAATAATTACCGACGGAATAAAACGATGGACAAAGGCGTCGTAGGTAAATTTAACGACGAAAATTATGTGTCATTCCATCGGTAAAACATAATAATTATTGACGGAATAAAACGATGGACAAAGGCGTCGTTAATACAGACGTAAGTAAATTCAAAATTGAAAATTATGTGTCATTCCGTCAATAAATCATACAGACGGACAGATGTAACCGTCATTAAGATAATCACAAAGGTTTGAATGTTACCGACAGAAGAAGAAGAACGGTCGGTAAATACCGCAAACAATTTCCAATAGTTTATGATATTCCGTCGGTAATTATATGCATTTTTGCGACGACCTATATTCCATCGGTAAGTGAAAGTAAGAAATTTTTTTAAAAAATACCGACATGAATTTTTATTTGATGATCTTATAAAAATGCATAATTTCAACATTTATGAATTATCTGTGCATAATAAATTTATTTGTTTATATATTTATTTTGTTTAAACAGAAAGTTGATTGATGATATAAAGTTAAAATTTTCTTAATTGATAATAAAAAGATTACAGTATACATAATAAGTCTTTGTAATTAAAAACAAATGACTACAACATTCCTAACGTGCTGGTGATCATGGGTGCCATGAGCTGCTACCCCTCCCCTTCAACTGCTCCATCTTCTGTCTCAGTTGAGTCATTTGCTCCATCAATGTCTGCATACATGTCCGAAGCTCAGTGACTTCACTGGTTTGTGTTGATCTATTAGACACTGTTGTACTGGACGTAGAGGATTGTTAATAACAAGTGTTCGCAAATGAACCTAGCTCGAATATCCGTCCCCTATCACTGACAGCCTCAAGATATGTCTGAGTCCCATCAACATGTTGTTCCTCCTGAGATTATCGCCGACTGACATGATGTATTTGGTCCTATAAGGAAGTAATGTTTACATTAGTAAGGGATTACTATTAAGAAATAATAATAATGCATTAATTTCACATACATTCAGCTCTCTACATCGGCTGTTGACAAATGTTACACCGTCATGCTTCTTGAACAAACTGGTAACCGCTTATTAGAAAGCTTGTTTTAGTGAGAAGTAAAAATTGTATATATCACATTAACTGTACCGTAGCTGATATATATACACTAACATATATATAAACAGAGCTACACTAACAGATCTATACTAACGAACTAAACAGCTAATTATACAACGACGACGTTACTTCTACACTCTCCCCTCAAGTTGGAGATGGGAAAGAAACCAAGCCCAACTTGACAGTAAAATCGGTAAATTGAGGAGCTGCTAAAGACTTGGTAAAAATATCAACAAGCTGGTCATGGGTGGAAACGTATTGTGGAAGAACAAACCCCTCCTTAAATTTATTACGCACGATATGACAATCGATCTCTAGGTGTTTAGTACGCTCATGAAAGACGGGATTAGCGGTGATGTGGAGTGCCGATTGATTATCACACCAAAGATCAATCGGAAGAGGAATGGTCACCCTGAAATCCTGGAGCAAAGATGCAAGCCATTGAAGCTCACACACTGCGGTTCCCATACTGCGATATTCAGCTTCACAACTCGATCTGGAAATAGTAGTCTACTTTTTACTCTTCCAGCTGATCAAGGAACTTCCCAAGAAAACACAAAACCCACTCACGGACTTCCGAGAAATAGGACAAGATGCCCAATCACTGTCAGAATAACAGGACAATTGTAGACTACTGGAACTGCTATAAAACAAACTCTTCTCTTTAGTACCAGCAAGAAAACGCAGAACGTGCAGAACACCATCCCAGTGAGCTTTCGTAGGTGAAGCTACAAATTGACTAAGTTGCTGAATACTAAAAGTAATGTCAGGTCTAGTCATATTCAAATAAAGCAATCTCCCAACCACTCTCCTGTATCTGTCTGCATCTTGGAACAATTCACTGTGCTCATCAAACTTATGATGTCGAGGTAAGGGAGTTAGAGTAGCCTGGCAATCAGCAAGACCACAATCAGTAAGAATATCCTGAAGATATTTCTTCTGAGAAAGAAACATGCCTGCATGAGTTCGAAGGACCTCATCACCAAGGAAATATTTAACAGTTCCCTTATCCTTGATAGTGAAAACAAAGTGAAGAAACTTCTTTACATTAACAATATCAGCTTCAAAAGGTCCCCTAATTAAAACATCATCCACATAGACTAAGAGAGCAAGAAAACCACATTTGGTTGTCATGGTAAACAAACAAGGATCATGGACGGACTAAGAAAAGCCAAAATTCAAAACCTGAGTAGTAAATTCAGAATTCCATTCCCTAGAGGCTTGTTTCAACCCATACAAAGATCTTTTCAGTCTACAAACATAACCTGGCCCAGCTTTGGTGTAACCTTCGGGTGGAAGCAAATAAACCTCCTCCTTTAAATAACCATGCAAGAAGGAATTATTGATGTCTAGTTGACGGACAAACCAGTGTTGCAAAGTAGCCAAGGCAAGAAAAGTCCTTACGGTAACCAATTTGGCAACAGGTGAAAAACTATCAAAGAAATCAATACCTGCGGTTTGATTATACCCTTTCGCCACTAATCTGGCTTTATATCGCTCCACATCTCCATTAGAAGCAAATTTTACCTTGAAAACCCACTTAGAGCCGATAGCCTTCTTTCCATTTTGTAGCTTGGTGAGCTCCCAAGTCTGATTTGCTTCAAGAGCTGATAATTCCTTTTCCATAGCCTCTACCCATTCTTGATGTTGAACAGCTTGTTTATAAGACTGAGGTTCCACAATTTGACCAATATTTGCCATAAAAGTTGTATAAGTAGGAGAAACATCATACCTGACAGCAGAATCTGATGAAATACTACAGGTCACGTAATCCTGCATCCACATTGGTGATCGACGTTGTCTAAAACTCTGTCTGATTTGTGGAGCAGGAACAATATTGTTATCCAAATGCTCAACCACCTCCTCCAATGCAGATGTATCATGTGTTAAGTCCAAATGACTTTACTTAAATATGATTTTGATGTATAACAAAAGAGCAAAATAAAAAGAAAAGAAATACAGACGAAGTCAGATAGACGAAGTCATACAGACGAAGGAACACAGACGCAGATGCTATATAGAAAACAGACGCAGAAGAAGAATTAAAAAGCAGACGCAGACGCTGATGTGAATAGTAAAGCAGACGAAGTAAAAAAGCAGACACAGACGAAGTAAAGCAGACGAAGTAAAAAAGCAGACACAGACGAAATAAAGAAACAGACGCAGACGCAGAAGCACAGACGATAAAACACAGACGAAGAAAAACAGATGCGGAATTCGAAAAGAAGACGAAGGAGTCAGTTCGAGTTAGTTACAGAACTCAACTGAATAACCGTTTCTTTAAAGATTCAAGAAAC
>JANPWT010000247.1:37441153-37459916 GCA_024678245.1 Erythroxylum densum | reverse complement strand
ATAATAAAAATTCAATTCAATTCAATTTTATTAGTCTAATTAAAACGTTAATGAATTAGACTAATAAAATGTCACAAGTTTTGGCTTTTGATTTGTGTCAGGAATCGGGTTTGGAGTGTTGGACAAATGGGTGTCACTTGTTCCTTTGTTACTCATTAGATCATTCGTTTCCTGGTTTTCTTCTCCTGATTTTTATGCCATTTGTGTCGAAACGGTTTTTGGAGCTTGCGAAGTTCTAGTTCTAGAAATGCATCAGCAGCGGATTATTTGATCATCTACCATGGGATAATCACTTTTTTTTTGTTTCTCCATGTTGGCCTTGATCTTTTCTGTTTCCATACTCTTTTCGTTGTTCTGTTATAAGGAGTTCGCCAGTCCTCTAAATGAGTTTCGCGTATAAGAATAAGTATTAGGAGGGTACAATTGATGTTTTCTTGATGTACTTGATGAAGCTGGGGAGATTAGCAGCTAAGTAGTCCGGTAATGGTTGATTACAGAGTAGAAGTGGTGATCTTTTCATTTTCTAAGAACATCCCTAATCATTTTTATGTGAAGCTTCTGAGATAGGAACTGAATTATCTGATATTTGACTTTCTTCAGCAAGCAATTATTGGTAAGAAGGTACATTACCAAACCATGCCTCCGAAACCTTTAGACTATGAATCGTTGAATGAAAATGTGAAAAAGATGCAATATGCTGTTAGAGGAGAGCTATACCTTCGAGCTTCTGAGCTTCAGAAGGAAGGGAAAAAGGTACATACTTTACTTTCTCTGCCTTTTCAACGCATCAATACATATCCGTGTATGTGTCTCGAAGAATTAGTTGGATCTATTGTTTGGAAGCATTTCTAATGTAATGTTACATTGGTTCTTCTGTTAATTCTATATGGGTCTTCAATTGCTTTACCTGGATGCTTCCTAGATGTCTTTCTAGTTCTCACAGGCATTACTTGTTCTGTTGTTCCTCATTTTTCTGGTGTACATTGATTGATTGAGTACTTCTTGTAATTGATGTATGTGCGGCTTTTGCTAATTGTATTTGAGTTTCTTACTTGATTTTAAATTTTTAATAGGTTTGCTGCATTACATTATATTTTAGCACCATGTCTTATCTGCCCATGCAACGACTTTAATTGTTCTAATACTTACAAACGCTGTCAGAAAATAATACATCATACCTTGGCAGAAGGTGATTTCAAAGATTTGTAGCATATCATCTTGTGGAATTTGTTGATAGTTGCCTATTATCTGATGCTAGCCAATCCATGAATATTCTAACGTTTTGGTGTCATCCCAAATTCATAAGATGCCACTTTGTGTTTAATTTTTTATATTTTTATTTCTTTAATTGCATTCCATTATCATGTTTAGTGTGATTATGTGTTTCTAACTCTTCAAATTTGTGCTCATAGATAATTTGCACAAATGTTGGCAATCCTCATGCTCTAGGTCAGAAGCCGTTGACGTTTCCCCGTCAGGTATTGATGCAGTAGAATGTTCTATGTTTCTAAACATATGAAGTAGAACACATAATTGGCTATGTAATCTGGGCTGAAACAAGGAATGTTTGTTTACAGGTTGTTGCTCTCTGCCAAGCTTCATTTCTCCTAGATGATGCTAATGTAGGACTGCTATTCCCTGCAGATGCAATTGCAAGGGCTAAGCATTATCTTGCAATGACCTCTGGAGGTCTAGGTATTCTTTTTCTGGCTCATATTTTATATAATGTTTCAAAAAAATGCTTCAAACTATCCATTTTGGAAACAGCTTCTCAATTCTCAACTAGCTAGGGGTAAGACTGTGTACTATTCCTAGACCCAGCTTATCAGAAGGATTTTTACTAGGTTGTTGCTGCTATTGTTGTTGCTTCAAACTATGTGAAATCATACTTCAAAAGAACCATGGGGTATCATTGCCTTGTGTGTATTTTCATGTTGTGACCAATATTCTAGCCTTTCCCACCATCTCATTTTATTAAAAGCCTGGTCTTTATTGATTAATCAAAACTAATATTTTTTAAGTGGTTGTTATGACTTAATATCAGCTTGTTCTTAATTTTCCCCTCATCTTACATTTACAGGGGTGAAATGATACGTGTTCTGTAGCATCCAAGCTTGTAATGCTTGACTAAAGCAATATCATATTGATAACTGATTAAGCAACTGTATTATTTCTATCACATGTAGGCGCTTACAGTGATTCAAGAGGTCTTCCAGGAATTAGAAAGGAGGTGGCAGCGTTCATTGGGAGGCGTGATGGATATCCAAGGTGATACTGCAATTTTGCTCGTTGTTCTCTTTTCTATCTGTCTCTGTTACTCCCATCCCTCCCAAAAAAAAAAACTTTCTTGTTCAGATAATTTGTTATTAGCCCTGGAGCCAAGTTTCAAACTGAAACATTTCGTGGTTTATTGACAGCGATCCAGAACTCATTTTTCTCACTGGTGGCGCCAGCAAAGGTGTGATGCAGATCTTAAATACAATTATCCGTGATGCAGGGGATGGGGTATATACTTATGTACAATGAATGAAAATTTGTAATTGATAAAATTTTTGTTTTCCTCATCTGTAGAACATAGGTTTCTTTCAATCATGAATGGACAGGTTGCTTTTTCTGCTTCATCCTTTTCTTGCCATTTATCCAATCCTGATTCACCGTCTTCTGATATTTATCCTGAAAATAGTTTGCATATTGCAGATTCTGGTTCCAGTTCCTCATTGTCCACTTTACTCTGCTACTATATCTCTATTTGGTGGTTCTCTTGTCCCTTATTTCCTGGAAGAGACGGCAAACTGGGGTCTTGATGTCAATGATCTCAGGCAGTCAGTTGCAGAAGCTCGCTCCAAAGGAATTACTGTGAGTATGCTTTTACAATTGCTGTTTGTGCCTTCAATGTGTAGAGGTATAGGAGTATGTTCAAACCATAATGTCAAACTTTCGAAATGGGTGAATGGATCAGTATGAACGAGCTGATTTCTTCATTTGTACTATTGATATTTCAGTTCTTAGTATCATTGGCTTTTCTTGAGCATTTATCTTCCGAAATCAATTCATTACGAATCTTTGTGATCTTCCCTATCTAATGAATGGGGGTCCATTTAAAACGTTCACCCTGCAACCATCCCCAAATATTTGTTTCAATTTGACAATGAATATCATTTTATTTCCTTCTGTTTGCATATTATATTGTGACATTCAAGTTTCCTTCGGTGTGCGCTTTGAAAACTGTTCTCCTGACTGCAAATGTCATGAGATGCTCACCACTACCAAGTAAATATCTTATGTCTTGTAACATGACCAGGTGAGAGCTATGGTGATTATTAACCCTGGAAACCCCACTGGTCAATGCCTTAGTGAAGCTAACCTGAAAGAAGTAACAAACTTCTGTTACCAAGAGAACTTGGTGCTTCTTGGAGATGAAGTTTATCAACAGAACATATATCAGGATGAGCGGCCCTTCATTAGTGCTAGAAAGGTACTTTTTGGCTGCTAGATCTTAATATTTATTCGTAGGAGTTTCAACTGGCTTAAACACTTTCTTTGCAACTTCTGAAGGTTTTGATGGACATGGGGCCACCGATAAGCAAGGAAATCCAGCTTGTTTCTTTCCACGCTGTTTCCAAAGGATATTGGGGTGAATGTGGGCAGCGTGGAGGGTACTTTGAGATGACTAACATCCCTCAACAGGTTTGCTTCCTTATATTTCTTGAGTAATGCGCCAGGCAATGTCATGCAAACATGATTGATGCATTCTTTGGAATAGAATCTAAATCCAATAAAGTACAGAATAAGTTAAACGAGACTGAGTATCATATTTTTAATATTAAAGTTTTGTTATCTAGATTTTGTTCTATAAGGTCATGCTTGAAGAAAATTGCACTGCTTTATTCAATCATATAAAGCAGATTTATGTTATTTTCCTTGTTTGTTATCCTTTTGATCAAACATAGTTGTCTCAAAGCCTATATTCACAATTGGTACATGTTAGTGATCCTTAGAGTCAAATAGCAATTGATTTGTAGCCTCCAATTTATTGTTGTTCATTACTGATTGATGCTGCAGACAGTTGACAAGATTTATACGGTTGCAGCAATATCACACAGTGCAAATGTTGCTGCTCAGATTTTTGTAAGTTGGATGTGAATGTTTACGTAGTCCATCTGTAACTTTGTCCAGTCCTCTCTCTGTTCAAATTATCACTTCTTAAAGTTCTCTCTTTCTGTTTACAGATAGGACTAATGGTTAACCCGCCCAAACCTGGAGATGTTTCATATGAGCAGTACGTCAGGGAAAGGTACACATGCTGAGATTTTATTCATTTGGAGCTTCTTTTCATGCTAATCATGTTGTTTTTCTGAAAGTTTTCAACACGGATATCAATTGAGAGGAAAATTTCTTCAACAGAGAAAAATTTCTGTCCCAATCTCTGTAATAAGAATGAAAGAGGAAATCGCTATGTTTTATTGTGTATAGGTGTGTTATTTTCCTTTTCACCTCAAGGATGTGACCATATGAGTGACTAACAACTTACATGAACATCAAAACTTGCAGCAAAGGTATCCTTGAATCATTGAGGAGAAGAGCAAGGATAATGACTTATAGATTCAACAGCTGCAGAAATGTGGTTTGCAATTTTACAGAGGGCAAGTTAGTTTGCTGTTAAATGTGTTATTCTCTTACTTTTCATGGACTACATTAATCTTATAGTTGATGGTGCTTATACTGACATAATGAATTGTTATCAGGTGATTATAATTGATAATTTTTTGTTTCTAAATAACAAATCCAATCAGTATATATTACTGCATTCACAAGCCTTTTGCCGCTTTAACCGTAACTCAAGCAAGTCACGGTTGTGACTTAACTTGGACGGTCGTGCAAGCAAGTCACATCCATGGCCGTGCAAGTTTTAAAAATCAGAAGAAGAAAAAGAAGAATTACATTTGGTGTTGAAATTTGATACGCGAGTTCATGGATTCAACAAATGATATTGAAAAGCAAAAGAAAAAAGCTACACTATATTATGAAATCAAGAGATTAGCAAAGTAAACATCCATTCAGTGACGACCTTGAGATAATAGGGCATTGGGCATATTTTAAAATCACTGGCAATGCTCCATCGTTATTTCTGGTCCCTTTCTTTTAATATCTCTGATTTAATAATTTCAAATTTTATTTTAAATTAATATTCTTTATCCCTAGCCATCCCTGCATTTTCTTTATCATTCTATGATCCCTAATTATGTGATAGAATTACAGATGATCCCTAATTATGTGATAGAATTACAAAAAGCAATATCACATAATGTATTCATCACTCAATTTATCTAGCTCAATAACGTAATTATCCATAAAACTAGGACAATTTGACATGATTGAGATTTGAAAATCTGGGTATTACAAGTTGTAGGAAGGTGGCAAAGAGAGACGAAATAATGAGAGGGGTTCCTTATTTAGTGTTGAAAAGAAAGAGAATGCACGAAAATTTATGGTTTTGTGAGAACGAAGATAAAGAGGAGGGGGTCGTAGGCTGGTGACAAGGGTTCCTTATTTAATGTTGAAAAGAAGGAGAATGTGTAAACATTTTTTATTTTGTGAGAACGAAGATGAAAAGGTAGAGGACGTATATTAAAGTATCTCATATTGATTAAACATGAAAATATTAAAGGGTTTACAAGTGATAAAAGCCAATTATCCAAATGACTAATTTTAGTCATTTTGGCAATAATTGACCTAAGCTTAATTCTTATTAGTAGACTTTACACTCTGCCCATATTAAAAATTCTAATATGGTATCAGAGTATGTTTGATCCGGATTATTAATTTTTTGGTTGTCTGTTTGGCTATCCAGTCGCAGCAGCCAGTCCGGTTACCACTGCGTTTATTTCAAGTGACAACTGGATGTCCAATCCTAGTTACACTTGAGGGAGAGTATTAGAATATTTCATATTGACTAAATATGAAAATGTTAAAGGGTTTATAAGTGGTAAAGGTCAACTATCTAAATGACTAGTTCTAATCATTTTGGCAATAGTTAACCTAAGCCTAATTCTTGTTAGTGGACTTTACAGTACTCTGCCCATATTAAAAATTCTAATAGTAGGATGGTGAGAGGGGTTCCTTCTTTAGTGTTAAAAAGAAGGAGAATGTGTGAATGTTTTTGATTTTATGAGAACAAAGATGAAGAGGTGGACGATGTCGGCTGGGGTTAGCTTGACTAATAAGCCACGAAATTTGGAAGAGTAAAAGACTTTTTAAAATTCAAGAAGAAACGACAACGTATCTCAATTAGACATAATTAGACAGAATAATGTTAGACAGAAGATCTCGACTCGGATAAGACACGTTAGAGATATGAGAGCAAACGAAAAGTTAGAGAAAGAAAGAAGAGGTTTAAATTTTATGCTCATTATTGGATATAAATTTTATTTTGGGTGTTCTTTATTCATAAGACATTCTCTAATTAATGTTAGATTCTTCAATTACGTTAAGAAAAAACTTAAAAGATTATCTACCCAACTGCATCCTAAAACAAGCCTTTTAAGGTTCTACGAGAAATCCTTTTCATCTCTCTTTTTTTTTTGGCATATTTGGATTATATATGCAACTCCAGAACCCAAGTGATGTACCTAATCTACCATTCTTAACTTGAATACTGAATTTATGGACAAAAGATGCATAGTTTTCTTAAATTCTAACGTCCCTTAATGTGAGTTAACTTTCGGTGTCATGTGTTGTCTTTGAAAACCCATCTAATCAAACTAGTCCTTTTTAGTTCTCTTATTTCTTTACCGTTGAACTTGATCCGCGGTAGCACTACCAAATTGGTTTGAGATCAGAAATGACTTAAAAAGTATCCTTTTCTTTGTCGATATAATGTACCAGGCCTTTGACTCTTCGGAAGCAATATTTGGTTCATTAGATGATAAATGATTGAGAAGTACCATCACTTTCTCCTACTTGTCTTTATTTAACAACAATTTAGTAAAACAATGGGGGAAAACAAATAGAAGTACAAGCCTAAAATAAAAATGAAAACAAAAAGCTAAAAGGAGATTTTGACTTTCAATAGATAACTTCTAAAATCAATATAGTGCATCAAAAAGAGTAATGATTAATGAGGGCTTAGTGAACTGGGATTATCCTAATTTCAGAATTATAATAAAGACTATTATCATCAATGCCACTTGGGATTAAAATCCCATTTTAAAAACATGGGTTCATCCAAATTATTAATATCTGTCTACTATACCAAGCATAGTGCAACTTTTGGTTCCAAGTTTGGGTAAGTCAAACCACAAATTATTATATGAAGGCTAAAATAAGCAATTAATTACAAATTTGTGATTATTAGTTGTAAGTTAGCTAAACCCCCTACGGGCAAATTTAGTTTTGCGAGCTATCACATGGATTAGTAATTTAAGAATGAAGTCAGACTTATTTCTATTTTCAGGAAAAACAATTTTGTAGCCTTTAATCTGAGTCACAAGCATAATAATGGTAATCATAACAATTTTTGAAGCAAATGGTGAGAAATAGAACATGTCATGAAGACACATTATGAGAGTACATAAATGGTAAGAAATAGAACATGTTATGAAGACCCATTATGAGAGTACATTAGCAGATGCACGTTGGGGAAACGCATACAATACAAGACATAGGACCACAAGATTCAAAAAGGATTTTAATTAGATGATCATAAAAAGGACACATGAACAGCCCAAAGTTAGGGTCTGATGAAGAAACATGGAAAGGTGGCGGAGACTTTTTGGAGCTACTTCTCCTATCATAGAAATAGTGTATGATTTGGAAGGAGGAGGGTCAGGTTAAAGTAGATCGTTGCTATTTTTGTTGGTGAAAACCCACGAATTCTTCTCTCGTTGAAATGGAAGGGCTCATTATACTTGATTTAATCACTAGCGAACGTGTCTGGGAGTCATTGAAGTATAATTAGATGCCACCAAAATGAAGAAAGAGTCAAAAGAAAAAGAAATTGGAGCAACATCATGATGGGAGAAATTTTGGTAATAATCTTCCCTGTTGTAAAGAAAGATTCACACTAAGACATGATTTTGTTACCCTCTTCCTAAAAGCACATGAATACTTCTAAATATGATCTCAAGGAATCTATTAAGTTTCTAGCTCCATTGTAAACTCTTAGGACACGAATTTGGGAATTGTTTTTTTTCAAATAAACGATCTTGATTAAGACAAACACATTATCTAATATGTAGTGTAGACAGGTTTCATAAGGAGTAAAAGGGTAAAGTGAGGGCATAAAATGTAGAATGAGTGGGGCAAATGGGGGAGATTCTCATTCTCGTATAAAGAGAGTGTAATTTGTCCTATATACTAATCATTATATTTGCTTTAACTTTTAACTACGAAACGAAATGAGTGGATGGACTACGGAGCAAAGCAAAATACTTGTGAAAAGTTATTAGTAGGTGACCAGTCAGCGTTGGTACGCTCTTGCCGACAAGAATTTCTGTCTCGCAGTAATTAGACCACAACGCCATACTTACCCCTACTTGGACTCCAAAAAAAGGTGGAACACTCACCTCCTAAGTGCCCCCACACTTCTCCTAAGTGCCCCACACTTCGGCTTGATATTGTGTGAGGAAGGTAAATCACGGTTTGATCTTAGTCAGCTTTTCAAAAAGATGGCCCAATACTCGGTGTGCATAAGGAGTCACCACGTTGGATGAGCTCTCACACTATCACTGCCGAGACTAGAACTTGAGATCTTAGACTCACTTTCTTTTTCAATGACCAACTGAGTTACCGTACGGGCATACTAATCCCTTCTTGGTTTTTGCGGTAGTGGGGTGGGGGACGTGATTCTTTGAACGATAGCACAAATAAGTGCCGTAAGTGAACGTCTCAGTTTCTTCGAAGCTCTTTACACTTGGCTGTCACGAAAGCAGGCTTAAAGCCGAGTAGCCAACAACGTTCCGTAATATGACTACTATGCATCTTCACTTTCCTACTTGATAATTTTTGCATGTCAATGACTTGCCAGTCTCTTTTTAATCTTTAGAGTGGGAGCAAGTGACTAACCCACTAAAAGTGGTAACCTCGACTTGTGAGTTGTGACATGAGTGGGAGGGCTACAACCCAGTCTCTTCTCCCATGCCACCGCTGTCAGACTTGCAAGTTTGAACATGGATGGAGCTTCAATTACTATCCCACCAGTATCAAACTGCCGTGTGCATAGCAGACCTGCTATTATCTGATTTTGAAAGAGGCTATTTCGATGCAGGAATTGAATCAGATGAATTAAACTTTCCTTCATCTTTGGCCGCTGTAGAAATAGGGAAGCGAAGGACCAAGAGCTAAGAAAACTGATCCACAACTCCATTGATGGGAATTACGCCTACAAAATACACTCAACATTATAAATACATGGCATCTTCCTGTTAATTTTTATTTTTAGATTCCAAGTTCGTTTTCAAACATGGAAAACAGATGAAATTTAGTAATAAATTTTGGTTGCACAATCGCTTTCAAGCATCTTTTGTGGCGCTCCATTCCGACAATCTTCCTATGTTTTCTGGCCTCTTTAAAACACCTTTCTCGCAATTATGGGGAAGCATTTGCCCAATTACCCTGCATGAAGGTCGTGAACTTTAGAATGTTTAAAAGAGAAGTTACCACTCAAAGATATGATTTGATGGCCAAAAACCCTCATCTATTAATATATATCTCTGATCACTGTGTCCATGGGCAACCAAAGTTTTGAAAAGGACTTCCACTTCTTTGATGGTGGGACTCCACACCAACCCCAAAAAGACACAAAAATCAGGAGATATGGATGGAGATGAAAAAACAGTTGGACGTGCCTACTCCAGCTAGAAAGCTTGCTCTCTTAGGTTGTTGACCCATGTTGCTGGAACTTGGCTTGCCATTTACCCAACCAGCTTGTTAGAATAAAGCTCGCTCTGGCCTTCCATGAAAACATATCCTTGGTTCTGCAAAAAAAGAAATTTCAAGTCAAGTCCTTCTTGGATCCTTCTTCCAGAATTCCCTCCTTTAATCATGGCCTCATTGTATTCTAACCACCAACATTTTTATGGTGGCCTCTCCAGTCCAAGAGTATCTTTATCAATTGTCTCTGCCAACCAAAAACGATTCATTTAGCATGATTAGTCTTAACTTCTTGATTTCAACTAATTATGATTATCAATCAAGTTCTCCATCGGTGAAAAGTTGTTCTCTCTTCCATATTTCATAGTCGACCATACCAAAGCTTGATTAAAAAATTTAGACTCAAGTTGCATGGAAAGCAAGGAGTCTAATTATTGAAATTTTACATTTGAAAGGGGAAAGAAGCTAATCCAGTCCAGGAATTATCTAGCGTAAGCGCCATTGGAGATTATATCAAGAGCATGATTCAGCTTTCTATCCACGAATGTCCCTTTCATAGATGTGATCTAAACATTTGTTGGACTAAAATTAGAGGTACTTACTCAGGCAGGAACTTGGACTGGTTTTCATGCATCAAAACGTGCATATTATAGATAACGTTCATCCAAGATCCTTGCCATTGTCAAAGCTAAACCCACGCCTAGCAACCTATATAAGGACATGCAAAGACCAACAATTACAGTCCTCAGTCCAAAACCAAAAACAAGAGTGCAGAGAGTTAGGCAGAATCCTTCTATGTGTCCTCTAATATATGAAAAGCAATGCAACCGAATAGGAGACTATGATCATGAGTGCAGTAGCTCTTGCTTGTCGTTCAAGTAGTTACAAGGTCAAAAAGCAAGAAATAAGAAACCCACATGACAACAGAACTCTAGGTAAAGAGGCAAACCCACCCCCTTGCAATGCTGGAAAACTTGGGGTTAAATCTTGGTTGTGATCAAATAGAATAGATGACGAACTCTGAAGACACAGAGCCTATGGCATGGAGAGGAAGTAGACATACAAAGGTAACGCTTACTCCTGGAGACTTAATTGCAGAACAAAACAAGCTAAGCTGTTTACCGTGTGGCTGCAAAACTTCAAAAGAAGTTCAGAAATGGTGGCCTGAAAACAAGATACGACAATCAAGTACTTTGAAGATTAATCAGTCAGTCTAAACAGAACATATACATGTCCATGGTCTCAAGTTATATAACAATTGATGTTGAACGTTGTGTAGTGAGGAATTAATCTATGTCATTGCTATTGCTCCAAAAACTCAAAATTCAAATCGTAACAGAATTGAAATCTCAGAGAAAATTAACTATTCTTAATAAATATTGGCTGTCATTTATCCAAATTACTTGAGGAACAAAAGTTTTACAACATCCTTCCTGATCTATGATGTCTGTCATACATCGAGTGCTATCTTTACAAACAAGATCATCTTTCTGCAAATCGCAAGCTCCAAAAATGATTATAGGATGAAAGATGGACGACTGCTCAATCATGAGGCCACATAATTCTAGGCCTACAAAAGTGAATCCCCTACCAGTTTCCCTCTTCTTCCCAAACTGATCGTCACCCAAATCCCCTAAAGAGCAAGTAAACAAGTACAAAAAGAGAAAAAAAAAATGATGAACAATGGAAAGAATTTAATAAATCCTACTAATTTAAAAACTGAAAGGAGAGAATTAAAATTAAAAAAAAAAAGAAGTTACACTGAGGATGTATCAACAAGAACTTCATTTAACACATCATCCTCACCGTTTGCCAGTGCAAAAAGCTCTGCATCTTTTTCCTCATCGCTTGAAAAGTCTCGCTTCTCAAGCTTAGAATGAGCTGCAATAAATATTAATTTTTGTGCCTTCTCCATGCCCACCCTTGAGTGTCCATGTGTACATACCCATCTCAGCAAAGACCAATTGCATTTGAATCCACATGAAGTCGCGTGAAGGAAAATAAGCCTAACTGCAACTTTCCCTAGTGACTTGAACTCAGTAAGGTATGTTTCCCAGACAAGCCTACTACTTTGAGGATTGGCGATTCTTAATTTTCCTGTAATCGGATCCGTCTCTTTCATCTGGACAGCTCTTGCATACACCGGATCAAGCCCTTCTGTTCTCCATTTCATGAGTTCCATTAATGCAATATGAGCCTCCTCCCTCGAAACAAGCCTGGTTATCAGCTTGTCCACATCTTTCTCTTGCTCTGGTGTTAAGCATTTGAAAGGAGGAAGGTACTTACCACTAGTGTCCCTGAGCAGATAGAGTGGATCAAGTATATAAGCAGCCGCCCAAGCAGGATGATAATTTTTCTTGAACCTCCTTTCGATCACTTTCTCCACTGCTGCTTCTGCAAAGTGGAACTTGGAACACCAATCCTTCACTTTTGCTTTAAGTTCGTCCCAAAGCGGAAGGCATTGCCCAACCAATGGCCTATCAGCCTCAATCTCTTGGGCCATTTCCTTGATCAACTTCACCAATGAGTGTACCGCCTCCAATTCATTCCAAAACCCCACTTCTCTGATCATCTCAGCAATTTCTCTTCCAATAGGATCCTCAATGGACACCATCTTAAAAGATTCATCAAGTAAAGCCAACTGCAATGCTCGACCAGAGCTCAGTATATCCTCTATCATTGCATAGACAGCTGCAAAATCCATCTGATGATACTCACGCAAGGGCGGCACTCTCAATAATCCCGCGTGGCCATACTCTTGCAGTTGATACTTGTGAAAACTATGTCTAATAGGAGTCTTATTATTAAAAAAAGTTGCAAGCTTGAAGCAATTCTCGCTCACTGTCTTGAACAAAGGAAGTTCCCTGCTAAAATCCTTAATCAAACTAGTGAACCCTTGAAACTGACACGAAAGATTAACCATCCAATGGTTCTGATTCTCCAAATTCCTTAAAGCCTTGGACTTAAACCTGTCTGCAACTATCCCAACACACTGTTGCACGACATTCCCGCAAATGCCACTTATCGTCTCCCACAAAATATCCTCCGCATACTTAGACGGCACTGAACCGCTACGAAACACAGCTCTCCGATACAAACTAGTCCCGTTAGGCAAATTAACTGTCAAATTAACCAAATTAAGGTCATTAAAACCCCCATAACTCTTAACCTTCCAACCATCAGACGCAATCTGAAAAAACATGGCATCTCTAATCCTCGTCTCAGACTCAGCCTTGGCTTCCTCGTACTTAACACTCAACCTCCCGCCAACAAACTCCCTCCTTGAAACTGCAGGCAAGCCAACTTGATTCAAGAATGCCCTGAACTTCGGATGCTCCAAACTCGAAAACGACACCGACGCACACGACTCATAAACCCAATCAGCCAAAAAATCAAGAGCACAGTCAATCTGGGTCTTGCTTAAAGCTGGTCCTGGTGACGTTTTTGGACTCTTCAGCTTCTTGACACTATCTTCGAGCATAGCCAAAGCACCCAAGTCCTCTTTTCCACCAGAAAGCATCAAATGCGGTTGTTGGGCCAACACAGCCACTTCACCAGAGTACCTCGACGGATCTATTATAGCTAGGGGACTTATTTGATAAGAAGTCGCTGAAGTCGACGTCGTAACCGCAGTCACGGGATAAGAAGGCGCTCCTGAAATTCCCGAACTTGCACCCACAGAACGCTTCCGGCTGCTCTGCACCAACGTGGCCGTGGAGCCAGACGGCGCAGTGACGGCGGCGTTGGGAGAGATTGAGGAAATGGGTTTGGGGAGAGAGTTGAAATTAGGACAAGTTCCACGTTTTAGATGCTCCGAAGCAGTGCGAGACGGGTTCGAAGCGGAGAAAACTGCGTCGCATAAAGAGCATCTAAGTTTCACAGCTTTTGGGAGGCCGGTTTCGGTGTTATGCACTAACATGGGCTCAAGGTGAGTCCAGTACCACGCGCCTTTACCCTTTATAGCTTTGGTCCGAACCATGACAAGCCCTTCGTAGCGTTTGTGAACGGCCTTCGCCGTGAGCTCGTCGGCGGAGGCGGTGGAGTCCACCGGAGTTGTCGTGGTGTTAGTGGTTGTGGCCATTGCAGTTGATGGGAGAACAGAAAACAAAAGATACAACGTTGTGTTGATTCGTGTCTGCAGGGTTTTAGAGTACGGTGGGGTTTAACTTTAAGAGTTGGTGTGTGGTGGTGGTGGCCGTTGTTTATTAGTTGCATTCAGCTCCGGCTGAGGTAGCCGGATTTTGATCGCGATCGACGTTGACAAATTTTGGTATAATTTTTAATAGGCTTTGGTTTTAGGCTCACTGATGGGTCCTCATTGAGGAGAGGCTTTCAGAGAGCGAAGAAAAGAGCAGAGTGAGTGAGAAAAATGATATGAGAGACAGAGAGCAGAGAAGGTAAGAAAGTAGTTGGAGAGTGAAGTACACGAGCCGATTAAGTGAGCGTGGGAAATATGGGAGAGCAAGTTGATGGAAACTGCTAAAGCGAAGTAACACCACCGTCCAACGTACGAAAACACTACTGACATTGGCTGTTAGTTCCAGGTGATTGGGGAGTGAGGTGCACGCGCTTTTAAAAGGGGTTCTTGTTTTGTTATCCCTTTTATGTTTCTTGCCATTTTATATATTTATTTATTTATTTATTTATACTGCTTTCCTTGTGTGTGTTGTTGTTGAGGTCTTGTTGTAGGGAAGGGTCCTTCTTGTCTGTTTCCTCCTTTTACTTTTATCTAAGCCACCCTCATTATTTTGTAAACTTATTTGCATTAATATTTAAGGGATTTCCCTTTTATGTGGAATGTGGACAGAAACAGCAACCTAGGAATTCAATTGGATACCATAAAACCACCAGGGCAGTGCTGACTAAGACAAACCCAATCAACTTTGTTTGATAATAAGTCCAGGGCAAGCCTAGCGAAAGGGCTTGGGAGTTGCACTTGGTTTTCCTCTCTCCTTCTTCTTTATTTAATTTTTTTTAAGATAAGAGATAATTTATATAACTAAAAAAATTTATAATATACAAAATTCTTTATAATTTTTATAAAAAAGTTCTTTGTTAAAAATAAATAAATAATATTAGGATATATTTGGAATGAATATTATATGTAAATTAATTTTTGGATGATTCAACCTAATTATTAAATTCAACTCAAAGTAACTTAACTTAAATTAATAATTTCATACAATTATTTTAAATCATTAACTTAAAATATATTTAATTAATTATATCAAATTTAAAAACTAAATTAGAGTACCATGTTAATAATATTTAATTGGTCGATGATATTCATACTACTTATATTTTATTATTATTTTTTGATAAAACTTTAAAATAAGAAATTTTAAAAAATTACAAAATAAATTAAAAATATATTTAATTAACTTAAATTATAATAAAACCTTGTGAGTTTTACCTTAAACTCCATTTTCATTTAAAAGCTCATAGAATAGGCAGTATGTTGGAAGTAGGCACAGCATTTGGTCGTCAGCTCAGACAGCTGATAGATACTGTTCTTATGGACTATATCACCTACTATTGTGTCGTTTAAGAGGATATTTCAAGTTACAAATCCAAAGGTAAGGTGGTAAGTATTAGCATGCCTCAGATATCAAAACATGAATTAATGGTTTATGTCCTAGAGTTAATCAATTGGTTTTAATTTGGTGACAATAATTTAAGAGCATATTTAAATACATATGATAAAGTTAATAAGATAATTATACGCTACAAATAAAATTATGATGATATTATAATTATGTGATTCACATTGTATTTATATATTATCTCTAAAACGTTCATAGTGATTGTTCTATTAAGACTGAACATTAATAAAACGTAAAAAGATTAACACATGTTGTGTTGTTTTCTTTATGAAGTAAATAGTCGATCTCATAAATTAAAGAATTGAGATACTTAAACAAACTTTTGGGTGCTTGTTAGAAAACAAGTTCACTGAACTAACCTCATATGAGAAATTTATTTGGAACATCATTTATATATTTATAAAAAATTTTATTGTGATGATTAAATAAGTGATCCTTTAACTTGATATCTTCAAAGTTATTTTATATAAAAAAATTTATGTTTTGGTATTACTTATGACCTCTTCTAATCATAAGATAGCTCAATCGATAGTAATTGGATGTCGCATGAACTATATGGAAGTGGATAAATGATTAAGATAAGATTCATCATCACCCTAAAGTAAATAAGAAGAATGTTCTATTGTTCTCGATTAGTATTAATTTGAGAAATCCATGGCTAAGGTGGAATGAATTTTGTAAAATAATTTACAAATGTCATTAATTGAATCATAGCTAATGGTGAAGAGCTAACATTATTAGACTCAAAATAGAATGAACATTAATTTCCTACTTTATGTCTAATCAAAGCATTGTATGGTAAAAGGATTAACCTATATGAAAAAAATCATTCACGAAAAATTAGTCAAAACTATTTTGACATTCCTAAATATTTGAGTTTTCATGATGCATTGTTAAACGTCAACCTTAATCTACGGATATAAACTGTTTAATTGGATAATTAAAGATAAATTAAAGGACTTTAATTTATCTAATCCTAAATATGATTTTGAGTTATAATTTGTATCAACTATCATCATATATAGGAATCTAATGAGTCACACTTAAAGAATAGATTAAAAAGACCAAAGATATTTTAATTAAGTTTGACTTGATTATAGAGCTTGAGAAACTTTATGATTAAATATGAGATAATTAATAAAGAAGAATCAATATGAGATATTGGATCTTATTTAGGCATAACTGTTATTTAATTAGAATTATTTATAATTCTAAGTAAAGTTTAATTAAAAATAGAATTTAATTTCAATTAAATTACTAAAATGTTCAAAACCTATTATAAATAGGCTTACGTTCTAATGGAACTAATACATCTTGTTTAACCTTCTCTACAAGAGTTTCAAAGTTCTCTTAACTTATTATGTAGATACCGTTAGAGATCAGCATTTATATGACTACGGTAGTTGACATGAGCTAGTTTTATAAACAATTTGAGCGATATGAAAAGATTATGATCAAGCTTCGAAACAAGATACAAATTAAAATTCATACTTTATTATTATTTAATTATTAATCATTTTATAATATTAAAGTATTCTAATTTTTTGAGAAATTAAAATACTAAAAAATTTAATAATTATTCCACTACAGTTAAGATCATATTTATTTATTAACAATAGTATCAGAGTCGACTTTGATTCTATGATTTGATTAAATTGTTTGATTGTTATTGATAGCTTTATTATATGCAAACCTTCATCACTAGAATGCTAGTCCTTCTTGTTTAGAGTCTATTTTAATTTATGATAGTTCTGCTTGTTTCGCTATTGATAGTGAAAGGCCTTTAGGATCTTAGTGTATGGGGTAAGCCTATTAGCTTGGGTTAGTTTTAGTGCCTTTCTAGTCTTTGGTTCTGCGTTTTTAGTTTTTAAATTCAAAAAAATATGGAATTGAAATTAAAACCTTAAATTATGAAATCGAGTTAGATTTGATTAATACTCTTAATAGACTAAAGCCTACAGAAAGCTAGAAACCTAAAAGACCCAAAATATAGAATCTGGAATTTTGAAATGGAGTTTATTGCTTGTTTTTTTCCTAGGTGTTGGTTTGTGTTTTATGACGGTTGGAGAATATGGAATAAGTCACTAGCTGCGATTTCGTTATTTGTTCTTCGGCATCTTGGTGAGCCACGTGAGAGACGAATTGGCTTGACTGCACTTGGAGAAGGACACCCGATGTTGGAAGCATTTACAACGTTGAATTACGGGTTCCATGGAGGTGTGAATAGGAGTGAAAAACCAAATACATTTGGTGATACAGAGAGTTGCTAGAGTGGTGGTTAACAATTGCAGTAGGCGATGGAAGACGTTGGGCAGCGACAACTTCTTAGGCAATGAGTTAGGCTTGGCTTGATCGAGCTTTAGACAGGACTCAGGCCCAGGCTCTTTAGGCCAATCCAACTCGAGGCTGACGGACAATGAACAAGTGCCGTCGTTTTTAATTTTTTTGAAAAAAAAAATTAGGTCAGCCAACCCAACTCACCTAAGGCCAGATTAGGCCTAGTCCTAAGTTAGCAGCTTGGGTCTGATCTGACTCATTGCTATCTCTACTCGCAAATGACTGGACAAAAAGGAGAAGAAGCAATGTCACACTAGTACGTGAATGATACTATCGATGGTGTCTTCTAAACAGGTGGTGGTGGTGGTGGTTGATTTTGGATGGCGGTTGATTCTCCTCCATATGTAACTACAATAGCTTGGTCTACTAGGGTTTCTAAAACATGAAGAAGGGTTATGTTTGACAACATGGATAACCTATTATAGGGTTAGAATATGGGATGTTTGGCAATTAGCATATGCTTATTCTAAGATTGTTTGAAAACTAGGATGGTGTATCATAGGGTTAGAACAAAGTTTGTTTAGATACAAAAATATATTTATTCTAGTATGTGAATAGCACTTGTTTGACTATTGGATTAAAGTAATCCAATCCTTAGATTGGAATAAGGTATCCCATGATATGCTCCAAATATAATTTTAAAATTGTCTTAAAATCAAAATTCAATTCCAAAATTAAAGTAATTATTTATTAATATGAATAACATCAATAATATTTTGACTCCTAATTTAATTTAATTTAATTATTTTCTAAAAATAGAATTAATAAGTTTCAAGTGAAATTAATTAATTACTTAGACTCTTTAAAATTAAAAAAATTGTTTTCTTAAGTAATTAAGAAAAGTGTTTCTTAATTAAATTTATTTATTTCAATTTAATTTAGATAAATTAAATTTATGATTTTATTTTTTAGAGAATCATTATTCTATTTATTTAGAAATTGTTTCTTTATTT